>JAEQML010078664.1:0-12332 GCA_016904865.1 Pissodes strobi | reverse complement strand
ATCATTGAAAGAACTACAATGTACGTTAGATAAGATAAACAGAGAAAGTTATAGATGGAGACTGAAAATCAATGTCAAAAAAACTAAATTTATGGTTGTTAGCAAAATGGATGTTGGCCCGGAAAGAATAACACTTGATGGCGAGAAAATAGAAAGAGTACAACACTTTAAATATCTTGGAAGCTGGATCAATCAGTCTATGGTTCCAGACGAAGAAATCAAGGCTAGAATAGAAATAGCTAGAAGAACATTTCTGAAACTCAAGCCGCTACTTTGCGCCAAGCAACTTAACATTTATCTGCAGGAAAGATTTACCAAGGGCTATGTATGGTATATTCTGTTGTACTCTTGCGAAACATGGACACATCACCAAAAAATTATTGACCGCGTCAGTGCATTCGACATGTGGCTGTACAGAAGGATGCTCAAAATTCCGTGGACAAGCCGAACTACCAACGAGAATGTACTCACCAGAATGGGGCACGATAGAGAGCTCGTAACCACCAGCAAGCGCCGCAAACTGGAATACTTGGGACATGTGATGCATGGACCACGTTATGGTCTGCTTCTGCTTATTCTGAATGGCAAGATCGAGGGAAAAAAATGGATATCGTGTCACCGCGAGGAAACACTCGAACCGAACAACCTTGACGTCATGTGGCTCAAGTTCACTGCCAAGGGATTAACCAAGTTCATATGTTGTCTCTATCGCCCTCCAAGCGATAGAGCCTACCAAAGCATTCTTACAACTTTAGCTACCACTTTTGATTCAATACAGAAATAATTGTAAGGAGAGATTTTAATGCCCATAACAACAACTGGCTGAAACATCACAACAAGACCGACAACGAACGTAGAGAAGCTGAGGCATTTGGCATTAGCTACGGGCTTACTCAACTTGAAGACGAACCAACTCGAATCTCAGAGAGGGGTGAATTTGCCGCCCACTTGGATCTTTTTCTAACCACAAATCCTGACCAGTACATAATTGCAGTTGGTCCGCCATTATGTACTTCCGACCACAAACTTATTACAACGATTTGTGAACTGCCACCTCCACAGAAGGATCCACCTTTGCCACGTAAAATCTGGCATTACAATTATGCAAACTGGGAGGATCAAAGAGAGTTCTACCTGGATTTTCCTTGGCTCTACGTCTGCTTTGGCACTGACGACCCGTCAGTTTATTGCGAAGAGATTACGCAATAATCGCCTCAGGAATCTAAGCATACATCCCAAATTCCATCAAGTTACCGTCAAAAGGAAAGGCCTGGGTCGACAGAAGATGCGAAATAGCCATAGGTAGGAAATAAGCCTACAAGTACTGGCAGCAAAATCAGACCTCTGAAAGTCGCAGTTATTTTACCGAAGCGAGAAACGAATGCAAACGTGTGCAATGCCCCTGTGGCTCCAGGAATTTCTGGTCGGTAGCAAAGGCAGTAAGTAATAACTTTACAAAAACGTCTCTTCCACTCAACCTTAAACGTACCCCATGACAAGGCTCTCTCCACCATATCCAACATCAACACTACCATGACAGAAGATAAGTTTCACCACCGTAACATTCGTAAAATCCTCAAAGACCTAGATACGCGAAATACATCAGGGCCAGATGGAATACCTGCCATCGTGTTAAAGAACTGCGCCAACGAACTAACACCCATTTTTGAAGTGAAACTTCTTAACGCGCGCCGCGCGCCGGGAGTAAAATTTGAATCTCGCGACACACGACGAGAGGCCGCGGCCTGCCGCGCTGGCAGCGGAGCGAAAAAGCGTTACGATATTTTATTGTGATATCTTTGTTAGTTTACAACCAAAAAATATGGGATTTGCTCTGTTACATTGTCATTGCGAAACTTTTATGAAGAATATTTTTTTTTCATTTAGGCCTTCCCTTTTTGTTAATTGACTGGTATATTTAAAAAACTACTTTTTAACCAAAACCGTTACGATACGTATGAGGCTATTGCGTTTAAGTTTAAGAAGTGTCACTTCAGATATGCGCACATAGTGCACACGTGTTTTTTCCAGAACTTTTTCTCTGTCTCTCCGAAAATTGCTTTACCCATCTTCGTGGAAAGTCGCTCGAGTAGAACCTGTTCCAAAAAAAGGCAAGAAAACCACGCCCTCATACTATCGCCCAATTGCCTTGCTTTCAATAATCTCCAAAGACATGGAACGTGTAGTCAGTCAGCAACTACTCAAGTATCTCGAGACTAACAGAATAATTAGCGATAACCAATATGGCTTCCGCAAGCAGCAATGGACAAGAGCTATATTGGCCTATGTCACTCATATATGGAGTAGAGCAATTGAGAACTACGGAAAATCTGGAGCGATTTCGTTGGATATTTCTAAGGCATTTGACAGAGTTTGGCATGACGGATTGCTCAACAAACTGCCATCCTTCGGACTGCCAGCGTTTCTCCTCAGCTGGATTGCCAGTTTCCTTAAGAACTGATCTCTGCACGTTGCAATAAAATTGATGGACACATCTCGGACACATTTACCATTAATGCGCGAGTGCCTCAGGGCGCAATACTTTCACCAACTCTATTCCTTAATTATATTAATGACCTGTTGACCGAAACAAATAATTCTGTTTACAGCTTTGCAGATGACAGTGCCCTTCTCTCCCCATTTTGATCAGAAAACCCCTTGACAGCGACTGAGACTTATCACCGCAAACAGGAGCAGATTCGAATAATTAACCAAGGTTCGAACCTGGGGCGACAGGAATTTGGCCCAGTTCAATGAAGCAAAAATCCAAGCAACCACGTTTACCAAAAAAGCCAATACGGCGGCGGGCCCTGATATCACTATTCCAGGATCGACCATTCCTTCACTCTCGTCAATCGGACTACTGGGTGTCTCGGTCAACAGCAATCTGTCCTGGCATGACCAAGTTGCTAACATCGCAAAATCGGCATCGCAGAAGCTTGGTGCGCTATTTCGCAACAAAAACTGCGGTGTATTACACCGCAGCAGCTGTTCTTGCCCTACAAAGCGTAAATAAGACCGTGCTTAGAATATTGCTCACATATCTGGGGCGCCGAACCTAAGCGCACTCTAAAGATGCTGGATTCCATTCAGAAGCTGTGCCTTTCGTCGGTGACACGGAGTCTGGAACACCACGGACACGTGGCCGACACATCCCTGTTTTACGGATATTTTCATGGCAGATGTTCCCAGAGTTTGGCCCGCATCATCCCGCCCCCAGCAGCGCCTGTCAGACAGGCGCGACATACGACAAGAGCGCACTCGTTCGTTGTACAATTGAAAACACCTAAAACGTCGCTTTTCAGAGTTTGTCTGGCGCACTGCATTACTGTGGAACTCACTCCAAGGAGATCTGTTTCCCCCCAATTACAAGAAGTGTGTGTGCCACTATCATAAAAAAATCAATAAAAAAATTTAAACTAAGTTATTTAAAATTTTAGGGAAAGGACTATAGCCGCCACTAAAGTATCCAGGTCTACTTTGCGAAGGATTTTAAAGGAAGATGTGAAAGTTGAATGAGAAGTACCAAGCTCAAAACGCAAAAGAGAACCAGAAAAAGCAACAAAAAAACAAACTAGATTTTATCTCGCCGCATCCCATAAAAATTATCCGAGAAATTCTTTACGATATCGGAGAAGGGGCTACCAGCATTAAAGGGTAAGGCAACGTATTTTGTAATCTATGTTAAAGATTTCCTGCATGTATTATTTATTTTTTTAAAAAGAGACATGCATTGTTAACGATATGATCAAATTGCTGGTATTTTACAGAAAATTAAGAGCTAGATACAAATTAGCGTAAGCACTTTAGGTCGGCTCCTAAAACAAAATAAATTTAGGTACATAATAACTTTACATTTTAAGTTATCTATTGACATGCAAATGAATATATTTTTGGCTATCTAATGCCTACATATAAATATTTTCTTAGACGGCAAAACATGCCAGACTGAAGAAAACCTTTGTGAGAATCATAAAATATACGCCCAAAAGGAATTAATTTTCTGAAAAAGTTGATAGAATGCCATAATAAAAGCCGCAACATAATTTATACCGATGAAACCCCTAGTCATAGTAGTCATATTTAAGATAGAGACTGGTATGACGACAGTACCAAAGTCATAAAATGACAGATTTCAAAAGGGCAACGATTAATTATAATACGAGCTGGTGGAAAAAAAGAATTCGTGAACAATCAACTACATATATTATTTAGATCAAGCAATTTTAGTCATCTGTTTTTTCTGAGGAAACGAGAATCCCAGAAACCATGTTTTTGACATAGAACTTAATATAATATAACTAGAATTTACAATTTAATAATTCTTTGCATGTATAATAATTGGGGATTACCACAAAGCTATGAACCATGAAAGTTTTATGATATGGGTTCAAAAGCAGTTCTTGCTCAATTTGTTGAAAGGTATGTCCTCGTTATAGATATCGTAATGTCCCAATGTCCCAACAGAAAAAAGCATCAATACAGCGTCTAGAAAAGACGAAATAGTAAGGTGGCTAAATGAATAGGAAGTATCACGGGATCTCAAATAAAAAAACCAGAACTCTACCAGATTATTACAGAAAATAGATTTCGATTCCTCCAATACCAAGTTGGATGAACTGTTGGAGCGACATGGTCACTGTGTGTTACGTTTACTCCCTTATCACCCGGCACTAAACCCTATAAAAATATATGGGCATCGGTGAGAAATTAAGTAGGAGCCTATTATATAACTCCAGATTTAAATTGGTAAGTACCGAAGTAATAAACAGGCACAAATTTTACATAAGAGTGGTAAAATATTTGTGAACATACAACAAAACATAAACAAGAGCTAATAAAAAAGAACATCTCTACATCTATACATATACAGTAAGTTTCACAGTAAATACCGATTCATCGAAAGAAAGTGACATCAAGAGTGATGACAGTGAATCGAAATATAACCTGGAATGTTCGAATGTTGAGATAAGCCAAGTTTAACAAAAAAGTTTTAGCAATGTTGCCAGAAAAATTGAAAATTGAAAAACATTACTTTAAGTACTCCTTTTACTTTGGCATCAGGATTGTTTAAAGAAATGTTAACTAGCATCATACGATTAATTCTTCATCTTAAAATTTTTGACGTTCGCATATTCATGTTAAAATTTTTCACTATGTCACTGATGTCACTAATTTTTCTATGTATTTCCAAGAAAAAATAAATAAGTAATCTTGGATGGTTGCAAAATTGCACATGAAAAAAAAGGTACTTAGACTAACGTTTATAAAACTGATTTCTTAAATTAATTAGAAACTAAGAATTGCAATTTGCATAAAATAGAAAATAATTATGTTAACTTCCTTCCTCTCCTAGTCAAATATAGCTGCTAATTTAGAAATATCGAGTTGACCAATGAATCCTGAGTTGTAACTGTTCTCTGTATTTAATACATTTTACGATCTTTCTTACGACTGATTTTAATTAATACAGCTCAAATATTATTTCAAAAACTATATTAAAAAGCTATAATTTCAATGTAGTCTACTGGAAAAGACATGCATAACAAAGAAAGTAGCAGTTTATGCATTCATAGACATTGAGAGTGCTTTTGACGATCTCATTTCAACCCATGAGGATTCAATTGGGGGATCTCGAATTTATTTAAAAAAGTAAAACTGATGGAAGCCCAAAATAACGAAATCGGCTTCAGCTCTCTGCATGATATATTTTATTGAATATATCGATTTTTTTTGTCATCCCTATTACCATATCAGCGCCGCCAGCAAGTGGTGAAAAATTATAATATTTTCCAAGACAATATTTTCTAGAATTGTTTTCAACTTGTTCAATAGAGAAAAGCGCTCTGTTTCAGCATTGCTATGTGAAGGTGATATACATGACAATTTTTTTCTTATGAACAACGTAACCAATTCCACAAACTAAATGAAATTTACGGAATATAAAAAAAGTTCCTCGAATTAACGAGAATTGGCCACCCGGCCTTTTATTTGATGTTTGTTGGCGTTCTTCCCAAATCAAGTATTATCGATCGCATGATCGCATATTAAAATGACTCATAGACGGTCGTCTCTGTTTATCTAGAAAAGGCATTTTTATGGTGTAGAGGAAGAACCGTTTATCAGGTAAATAAATTAAGCGATCCCTTTTTGATTTGGGTTTTTGATAGATATTTTTCAATTTTTATATAAAATGTATCAATTGCAGAAGCAAACATTTGATAAACAACGATTACCGTATTCGTCGCCATCTACAATTTTATACAAAAAAATTTATTATTGACAAATATTTTACAAAATGTATTCCTGATTAGATTAATTGGTTCAAGAAATAATCAAACTGCTCTAATTTAAGATATCTTCGAACACTTTGAATAGTAAAACGTTCGCATTTTAACTTTTATTGCACTAAGTAACTTTTATGAAGAAATAGTATTTCATCCTTTTCATATTTTTGAATGGTATAAAGTTACTTCAAAATAATTGCCATATAAACATATAAATTAGAACGAATTACAAAAAAAAATATTAATTTTTGTTTAGAATGCCAACATCGTATTTGAATTTGAATTTAAGTACCAGGGTGTCGTAAATTAAACATTCCTAGGATTACCGTTTCTTTGGAAGGCTACCAATACGGAGACGACTTCGGCGTGATAGGCTTTCGCTTGCTTCGGTCAGTATGATTCGATCTCATTGTGAAATGTAATATTATTTTTAGGGTTTACATCAGTCTCATCTTTCTTAAATAAATATCGAGTATTGTCTTGTGCTGTGATACATTTTACTTGTGAAACAAGTGCTCTTCAATTTTAATATGATTCGTGTTTCGTGACGTGAACGTAGAATGCCCTCTTCAAGTAAACGTGACCCACTAATATACTCTGAACAAAATGACGGTTCGTTCCTTTGAGTTGAAAAAGTGCATTATTCTCTGGTACATTTCTAGATGTTTTAGTGTATTTTCGAGTGAATTTAATCAAGCTTGCTTGTTGCTTGATTTGTTTAAGCTATTTGTCTATAATAAAATTGAAACGCCAAATGTACAAACATTATTGTACACGCATTTCGTATGACTGTTATAGCTTAAAATATCAGTTGCTATTTTTATAATGTAATTGTTATCGATTAGGTAGCTAATATTTAATATTTTAAAAGTAAATCTATTGAAATAATCGCAATATTCCAGTTGTATATCCATTCTATATACATTTTAGCAGACAGGGCAATTTGTGTATGGCTTAGTTTGATGTAGACAGAAAAAAAATACTATTCTGTATGAAATAATGTAACCGATGTACAAACAACGCCAACAATTTCAGGCCAGTAGCAATTCAAATACCATAAAAATAGTTCTGTTTTGCGTTGTATGTTTTCTGTATATTCTCTGTATTTTTGTCAATTTACTTTGTTTATTACATCATTATGGTGTTATTATTATACTTGTGATGACGCCTCGATTTATTATTTATGTAATCCTTGGAAATATTTTTAATTATCACTATTGTCCTATCACTTTTCTTTTTGGCAATTTAAAACATCTTAGTCAAATTCAATCTATACTTTGATTGTTTGTTTTTATGTCAAGTTAATTCTTGCAAGATTTTGCACTAAAATTTTGTTTGAGGTAAACTGTTGGAACACTCAATATACCAATTGAAGGCCATACAAACGCCCTAATGGTTAAATCCAAATTGGCAATGATGTAAATTTCAACAATTCATTGCAAGGTATTTCTATTTTTATAATCTAATTTTGGTCGATTAGAAAACTATAAGTTATTATTTTAAAAGCTAACCTAGTGAAAAATTCGCTATATTCCAGTTGTATATTCATTCTCTATATATTTTTGCACGTAGAGCAATTTGTTTTGTCTTTAATTTGGTTTAGACAAATAAGATCTACCAGTTTAAAATACTGTATGATTTGCATAAATGATCAAGGTACAGTGTTCCAAGAAATTTACGCACGTGGCATTTTTGTTTTCATAGAAAATTTCAAAATGTATTTTTTTTTCAATTAGGGGGCTATAATTTAATGCATATTTTAAACTAGTTTATGTTTTTGCCGATTTACTTTGTTTATTTTACAGGATTATGGTGTTATTATTCTTACACTTGTGACGACGCTTTGGCCTATACTCGACGCGCCGAACAGATTCACCAAACACGGAAAACACGGATACAATAATTCTTCTTATTTTATGATTCCATTGATTCCAAACATAGGAACTTTGATTAACACACTCTATTTTTATTTTTTGTATTATGGATAAGAAAAATCGAAATGAAAAACAAAACATTGGCATTGGGTCGATTCAATCATAAAATAAGACGAATTGTTTCCGCGAATGATGAATCTGTTCGGCGCGTCGAGTATATCATTTAGGTGATATTAGAGGACTCGCTGATTCATGGATACCCATTGAGTTCTGCAAATGATGTTCGAAGTGTTTATAAAAAGCACATTCTTTGTTTTATTTTGGTAATTTTCAAACCAGAAGCAACTTTTGTTGGGTTTTTTAAATTTTTTACTGTGTTTGACGTGCTGCATTGGAGTTGAATCGGTACCTACTGGCTCTCCAAAGGATAGTTCAGACACGGTATAAATAAATATACGGTAGGTTCACTGGAGACAAATGTCCAAATTCGCCGACAGTATTTGGCGTCGGAGCGAATTCGGATCAATCTGGTGCGTGGCCTGTGGTGGCTCAGCTACGAGGGACAGTCCACAGTGAGTGTCCAAACGCCCTGAGATTGTGTACTGTCGGTTCGCGTTGAAACATTATCCGAGAAAATAATTTTGCATCAGCGAATACTTTTTGAATCTCTCCCGATAGACTCCTCGCTGATTTATACTGTGCTGCAGGTGTGCGACGGCTTTTGCGTTTGATGCAAAAACATCAAAAAGATTTTGCTGAGTGACTCTACTCGATATTATTTGTACTCTGGTTCAGAGTGGTTATAATAAACACATTCTGGAAATATTTAAACCTGAAACGTTATTGCTAGAGACTTTTTTAATATATGTGCTTATCGAAGGTACAAATCTGAATGCTCAGAAGCATTTTTAATAATCAATGTTTTGCCGGTTTTTTCTTTCTTGCTAACAAATCAAAGCATCTGAGTCGACCTCAATCTTTACTGAATGGTTTGTTTTTAGGTCAAGTCAATGCTTGCAAGATTTCGCACTAAAACTTTTGTTTGAAGGAAACTGCTGCACCAGTCAAAACCAGTCAATATTCCAGATCAGGCCATATAAAACCTTAAGTGACGACTTTTATAGTCAGGGTCGGTTTCATCCATTTTTAAGGAGAGGTTTGATTTGTCGATAAAATTACAACTAATTTATTGCAAGGTATGGCTATGTTTATAATATAATTTTGATCGATAAGGAAGCTATAATTTATTATTTTAAAAGTGGAAATAATCGCAGTATTTCAGTTGAATATTCATTCTTCATACAGTAGTGAAAATTGTCTCTGACTTTTGTTGTACTATACACGTATGCATTCATAGTCATTGTTCGTACCGTTTTATGGTAAATTATATGTATGATGTGCAGGCAAAGATAAAACTTATACTACCCTGTATAAAATAATGACAAGTTTTATGCAAACAATATTTACTCGTTATTCTCATCTATTGTGCAAATTTCTGCTTGATGTGAAATACTGCATCAGGCAATATTCCAGTTGGTAACAACCGAAGTACCGTATTAGCCCAATTCAGAGCAATTAGATCATTTTTATTGAAATATAGTACCCACTATTCCTATTTTTGTAACACGTTTTTCAATGGGATTTTAATCATAAAAGTAGCAAATTTTTAAATGCTAGTTTAGTCAAGCAATCTTAATAACCACTTGTAACAAATTCCATATGACCTGGGTGCTATTTTTTTGTTGCTTTATTTCCATATATTTTTGTTACTTTATTTCCATATATTTTTGCCAAAGTTTATCCAAAGAAGATTAAACAGGGCCATATTTGTTGCTTTCCTTGTATTTTTTAAAACCTTAGAGAAATAAGTGTTGTATATTTTTTCCCGTAGAATCTGAAAGAACAGAAAATTATTTGCCTCATTTTTAATAAACACAGAATTAATTAATTCATATGAGAAATTGTGATTAACTCAGTCCATACTAACTGTTTAAATGGACGCTACATGTGAAGTTAACTTAACCTCTCTCAACACAACCT
The DNA here is from genome assembly GCA_016904865.1 of Pissodes strobi. Lineage (NCBI taxonomy): Eukaryota > Metazoa > Arthropoda > Insecta > Coleoptera > Curculionidae > Pissodes > Pissodes strobi. Next base: position 2,131 of record JAEQML010078664.1, on the reverse strand, counting down.
AAAAATATTCTGTTGATATTATTTTGCTCTAGTAACATTCTTAAAATAAAATTAGTGCAATTTTTATATAAAAACTATTGTATAAGAAAACCAGTTTGTGACTTTTATGCCATGGACCCTTCTCATGACATAAAACGTGGAAAGGGGTAAATTATTCATTTATATTTTATATTTTTAGAATTTTTCAAGCACTTTTCTTGCAAAGACAAATTTTTACATATCCATAGATTACAGTGCAGTGAAAAACACTTTTGTTTTGCTCGTCAACTATAACGGAGGCTATACATTCAAGACAGTTCACATTTTCTTCTTGTTCAGATTGTCCCTTGCAGAGCTTATACAATTTCTTGAAGATGATGACTCGCCAGAGCTAATTGATATATTCACGAGTTCACCAGTGGCGAATGACGATACTGATATTGAAGAGGAGCTAAGTGATGACGAACATTGGGCTGATTTGAACTATTTGGGTCCCCGAATTCCTCGGACACAAGTTGTATGAAACAAAACAGAGATGTTAGACGATGTTCTGCAGAAGAATCTGATGGCTATAGCAAGGAAGACGTATCTCTTGTGAAATATAGACGTCGAGGTGAAAATTAATACTCAATTCCTAGAACTTTACCTGCCAATATTACAGAAAAAGGTGCTTGGAAGTAAGACTTGTCTGTTTTTAACATAACACAGGAATGTCAGGAAGTTGCACCTTTTGATGCTGCTAGAAAATGCAAACACCAAAATAATTTTTTCAGTTATTTTTCACTGAAGAGCTAACAATAATGTATATTAAAGATCAAACAAATATTTATTCTGGGCAGAAAATCAATTTTTTGAATATTACATTGGACGAAATATATGTATTATTTGGGGCACTCTTATTTTCCGGATATTCCAAATATCCTAACAAGAGGATATATTGGTCCAGCTTACCAGATCTGCCTCTTCTCCTACAAGAGAGTATTCGGGGAACAGATTTGAATCAATCATGCGACATTTTCATCTAAATGACAACAGTAAAAAAAACTGACCGCGATCGCTTATATAAATTAAGACCTCTTCTAGATCTCTCTAAAATGGGGGTTCTTCCACTACTAATACGGTATATGGTTCAGCAAGCGATGTAATAAATGAAAAACCAAATTATAGTTAAATTCGAAAAAATAGCTTTTAAAATTATATATGAAGCAAAAAGTAATGCAGTTAAATCTTTCAACAAATTCAAATTTTATTGTCTCAATTATTTAGAAAATATGTTCCTTTTCTTTTGCTTGAATCAAAACACATTGTTACATCCAATGATTAAAATGTAATACAGCTAAATAGTTCATACGAATGAAATTTTCATTTCCCTAATGATTTACAATAATGTTCATTCTTTCGCATAAATGTATATACAAGTTTGCTGCACCGAATGCTGTATTTTCTAGTCCATACAAACTTCTTTATAGCCATAGAGATATTTCATTCCTTGTTGTTTGCGAATAACAATTACAATTTTATTTTTAATTTCACTGATAATTGTTCTCATTCAGAAAAAGAAAGCTTAAGCCAAAATGAATCTTATTCTTATTTAGTAAATTCCTGCATAAATCTTGGTCCTCAGGCAAAAATTTTATTCGTTACCGGTATGCAACAGGCCAAGATAAAACGAATCCACAACAAGAAGTTATTCTTAGAAGTGTATTATTACATATTATAGTGACATTCGTAATTCGTCAAATCATGCATATACTTTACCAGAAAACAGTAAGAACAATGGCTATGCTTATAATCTATGTATATGTGTATAGTGGAACACAAGACACAAGTCAATTTGTCCCTGTATTTGGTAAGAAAAAATTACGTCTCTAGAAAGACTATATACCATACGCAACAACTCATTAATTTTAATTACATTTCATTTGAAAAGTGCCAGTGGCTATAATTAATGAGATTTATTAAAACAAATTCCTAATAGTAATCTTTTATCTAATATGAATATAAATGGACGAAGCTAGACATGCGTGGGCATATTAATTTAAAACTCTGGCATTTTACTAATTATTACATACATTACTAGAATAATTATAAATTATCTGTATGTCTGTTTTTGCCTAATATGTGTAAGATATGACTGATCATCAATTTATCA
>JAEQML010078663.1:0-12332 GCA_016904865.1 Pissodes strobi | reverse complement strand
AGTACACAAAAAGGATTGCTAAAGTTAATTTGTAAATATTGATGTTTTTCCGTTCATAGAAAGTTACAAGCGATTACTTCAGTATCTAGTAAAACACGACATTCGTTCAGTAACATTTCATCAAAAATAGGCGGTAAGTGGGTTTCCGTGAATTTTTTTTCAGTCAGATTAATGTTGAGAATATGTAATTTTTTTTTAAGAGTTGCTTTTTGAATTTTGGAAAAAATACTGAAAAAAGTTGGCTAACCTAAACTAACCCGAACTATCTCAACAAGTCCAATTTTTTCTTGGTTAGTATGTTATACCTTTGGCTTTTTTACAGAACAGTAGTTATGCATGTATTTTATTTCGATAACATCCTATCTATATCAATGCTTTTTTAATTTTGGTTATTCCCGAGAATATTACGTATTTTTCCATGTATTTTCTCATGACCTTCTACGGGAATCAATGTTATATTGGGTAATGATAGATTTGCTACAATACAAAAAGTCTAAAAAAATAAGTGTTTTCCGTTAAAATGCGAGGAGAATTGCTTTTAATTAATTTGTTTTGATCGTTAGAATCGTATTTAAAAAATGTTTAAATGAAATGTATTATTCCTAATAGTTACATGCAACAGCTTTACACGGGGCAATTTAGTGGTGAATTAATTGTTCATGAATTAGCATTTGCTTTACATGGGCTATGAACTTCATAAATCGTTGACAATTCAGCAGTACCAGCAGTAACCAACACAAAACAAATGTCCGACGCCTCCAAAAACCTTTTTTTATTTAAATTAGTTTTTAATATTCACTTTTGTCGTGTGGTTTTACACACATACCGTAATATTCTTTTACACTTAGGAAGACTTATTCTAAAGAATATATTTTACCTCAACATTAATCAATCAAAACCTATTCAAATTAGCTTATTTTCTAATTTAAGTTTTAATGAAGTAAAGCTTGATAACATAGCTCATTTTTCTAAGTATGATCACTTGATAGAGGAAGGTATATTTGAATTTTTCACTGTGTATTGAAGATCGCAAAATCTATATGTAGTTTGTATTTATAGATCACCGAACAATAGTGTGAAATAGTTTTTAGAGCAACTTGAAAAACTTCTATCAAATATTTAGGTTTCTTCCAGGATTATAATTTCTGCGGATTTTAATGTTTATTATTTGGTTGATTCGGCTGGTTGTCAGAGTTTGAAGAACATGTTGTTGTCTTTGAATTTTCGCATACACACCGCTCGCCGAGCGCCATTGGTCTCCCTTTAGTGTGTGTGCCACTGCCATAAAAAAAAAATGCTAATTGATTATGTTTGTTTGAATTTTGCAGACCAAACAGATACTGACACAACAGTTACGCCTTCAGGGCTATCAGATCATGAGTCTATTTTGGTCAAATTTACAATCAACAAAGTGAAGCCATTGAAACAGGTTAGGGATGGGCGAGTATATAGCACATTGAACTTCAGAATGTTCCAGGAGTTATGCAGTGAGACAAACTGGCAGGTAGTCATTGATTCTTCGAATTTCTTGGCTGGTTTTAATGAAGTTCTACATAATTTTAAAAAAGCTTTCCCTTTGCGTAAAATAAAAGAAAACAGAAGAAAACTATGGGTCACAGTAGGTATAAGAAGATCCTCCACTAACCTAAGATCTTTGCATACTGTTAGGGAGTATACAAATTGTCCATTCTTTGATGATTATTTTAATAAATACAGAAGCGTCTACAGGAAGGTAATAAAGGCGGCCAAGGAAGCTTACTACAGGAGCAGGTTGCACGGTGCAAGTAACAAAAAAAAAATTGGAATATTGTTAATGAGTTAAGAAGTAATTTAAATTTTTGTAATCAGGTTTCGACGGTGACATATTAAATGAATTTTAATGTAGTATAGCTGAAACTCTCACTGCTGGTCTCCAATCTAGAGTAGATCCTATGTCATATTTAAGACAAATCTCTATTTTTAGGTCGTTTTATTTGGCCCACACGGATATGACGGGACTCTTGGGAGTCTTTCACTCAATTAAAAATAGGAAGTCATCAGGAATCGATGAAATATCAATGAGAGTGTTTGAGGCCCTTCCTGAGCGAGCTCTTGTGGTTTTGGTTGACGCATTAAATGAATCCTTTGACTCTGGGGAATTCCCTTCCTGCTTAAAGACTGCAGTCGTCAGGCCGCTTTATAAGAGGGGCGATTCAGATGTCCCGGGAAATTTCTGTCCCATTTCTTTACTCCCATTGCCAGGGAAAGAGTTTTGAAGTATCTCAGAAAGCATAATATTTTAAGTAAGAATCAATTTGGTTTTCAAGAGGCAAAGAGCACTTCCGATGCAATTTTTCACTTCTTGGAAAGTCTCTACTTAAGCTTGAATGATGGAGATGTGGCTGCAGCGGTATTCTGTGATTTTTCTAAAGCATTTGATTGAGTCAATCATAGAATACTGCTTGACAAGCTCTCACACTATGGTTTTAGGGGTGTTGCCCTTAAGTTGGGGACAGAAGTCACACAGTTAAGTGTAATGGTAAAGTCCCTACCTTGCAAATGATTGATCATGGGGTACCTCAAGGATCTGTGCTTGGTCTCCTTCTTTTTCTTCGCTACATAAACGACTTAACTCTATTGAATATTCAAGGACTTTTCACAGTGTTCGCGTATGACATGACTGTGCTGTGGTCTCACAGTGATCCAGATGCTCTCGAAGACCTGGTTGAAACTGATTTGGAAAGATCAAGGAGTGGTGCGACGCATATCGTTTGTGTCTTAATGTGGATAAAACTAATATCCTAAGTTTGAGGTTTAACTCTGAACATATTATGTTTGATGGTGGTAATATAAGAAAAAAACAGTCAATTAGATTTCTCGGTCTCTACATTGACGCAAAATTAAAATTTCAAAATCACATTCAGGTTCTCTGTGGTAAATTGGCCAGGAGCTGTTATGCGGTTCGCATAATCTCGAATGAGTTGGGAAGGTCATTATCTAAGACTGTTTACTTCTCTCTTATCGAGGGTCACTTGAGATATGGTTTAGCTTTTTGGGGTTGCTGTGCTCAGTATCTTTTTACGTCTGTTTTTATTGTTCAGAAGAAGAAAATAAGCTAGATATGTAAGGTTGGGGTTAGAGAGTCATGTAGGCCTCTTTTCAAAGAATTAGGCATCGTAACTTTCCTCTGTTTGTTTATATTGCAGACAGTTTGTTTGACCTTTAAAAAATCCAGAATTTCCAACTCTGACTTAGCGGCTGCCAGCCATTATAATACTAGACAAGCAAATAAGCTCCAATTACCTATTCCTTCTAGTACACTTACTAAAAACTCTCAAATTTATGAAGGCTCAAAATTGTTTAATCATTTGCCTGATGCATTGATAAATGTTAGATCTCAAAGTATCTTTAAAAAAGCTGTCTCGTCCCTACTCAAAATTAAGACCTATTACAGTTTTACAGAATTTTATAACGATGATTTTAGGGTTTATTAGGCGCACTTATTATAAAAACTTGTAGATGTAGGTTAGTGTCTGTGTTGTCTACTGCTGTGTATTATTTACTTTACCTTGGTACTTTTGAATTATTGACTACATAGATGTTCTTTCTTATTAATTTTCCATCTTGTATACAGCTTTGTAACAAATACTTTTTATTTCTACAATAAAGCATTTAATTATTTATTTAATACAGAAAAAGTAAAGTAAAGATTTTATTAAAACAATGAATATTGGCAGTTCCTTAAACGTTCATACGAAGTCGCGTAAATTAATTATACAGTGATCATGAGTAAACTTGTTATGCAATTAAATCAATCAACTATTTAGGATGTTAATTTAATTCTGTGACCGTGAGTCATTCATTCGATCACACAAAAATCCTGGTTCATTGTACCCTGTATTATTATACAGGATTTATCTAATAGGTCTGTATAAAACACTAGCACATATTTCTGAGGCCAAAATATGGGGATTTAGATCAACTTACCTTAGTAGAAAGAGGGTTCCCAAAAAATAGGGTGCCAAAATTATAATTTATTAAAATTTGTTGTAAATATTTAGGATGAAAAATTCAGATCTGGTCATAGTTTTGATGTAAATGGTAGAGAGCACCAACAGCAGCACTTCGCTTACATATAAGGCTTCATAGCTTTTTTACGTCTGTCTACATAAATGGTATATACCACTTGCGTCTAGTTCAAGAATACATCATTCGAAATTTTCGAACAATTAATCATTCCATCCCGGTGTTGTGACTTGGCGCTAGCCCTAGCACGACATCTAATGAGCCCAATGTATTATTCCACTTCACGCATGACCCTCTGCTCGCTTCGCTCGCTACGGGGACTCAGAGAACAGTAACTAACTAAAACTAACCCAAGGCATGCCCAAAATAAAGGCAAAATACTTTTTACAAACATAACCTTACAAAAAAACTAAAACCAATGGGAATCGAACCCCGGGCCGCCGCCGTATCACATACCCAGAATCTAACCACTGAACCAGTAACTTCCAGACAATTCATTGGTTCGCAAAGACATCGGTAAACTGACGGCTCATTTGGTGTCGTGCTAGGTATAGCTCTAAATGGTGTTGTGCATGCGTTTGCCGCGTATTTTGAGGTTAGATCATATACCTAATGAGTATATGGGTTAGATATGGAATATATTCGCAAAAACACATGCAAGCTGCTGTATATCCACTATAATACGGCTCTTAACCCAATTTTTTTTATCATTAAACTAATATTTCACTTCACGCAAGGCCCTCCGCTCCCTTCGCTCGCTACGAGAGCTCAACGAATAGGAACTAACCAACACTAACTTAAAGCATACACAAAATCAGGAAAATAAAATTAAAAAAATGCAGTATGACAATCCAATCTTACATCTTTTTCAACAACGATTCACACAAACGATTATTATTAGAGGTAGTATTTGTACTAAATAAATTCGGGCAGCAGCAGTAAGATATTCAATCACAAACAACACCGGGATGGAATGATTAATTGTTCGAAATGTTCGAATGACGAAATCTTGAACGGTCTTTCTAGACGCAAATGTGTCGCTTCAAGCAGCCGTTTCCGAGACAATAGAATTTAAATGTTAAATTAAATTTTAAATTAAATAATTTACATTTTATTCAGGCTTTGGGCTGGTCCAAAAAGTTTGGAACGTGTTAACAGCGAGAGAACAATGATAATAATGTAAGAATGCTCACAACGAACCTACATTTTGAGTCAAAGAACAACAGAAATAATACACGAAGTCAATAACCAAAGCAGCAAATTTAAATTATAAATTGTTCAATAGAGCTCTAAGTAAATGTTTAAAATGTCCTTCCATTTTATGTACTGTAATGAGAGTTGGGCGCCTTTTGTAGCGCAATACTAGTTGTTCGCCAACTGTATACTACTTTTCATAACCATTAGAAATTTTTTCAATACTTAAATGATGTTCGTTTTGAGACTCGTTTTTTTTTACAGTTATTCCCAGGGGTGACTTGTTTCCCCTATTAACGGTAATTTTTTTGTGGGCGCCAGAGTTCCTAGAGACAATGCGAACTGAATATGAATACCTACTTAAATATAAATAAATATAAAAACAATATATCTGATATATCAGAAATCGCAATGTCTCGCAGGCCTCTATCCTGCGATAATTTAAAGAGGTAAATTTTAAAACATAATATATTAACTATATAATTAAATGAGAATACAAATTAGATTTATGAAATTATTTGAGATCGAGTTTATCTGATGAATAAATTGACTTAGTAATGAAAATTAAAATTAATGTGAAAATTAAAAAAGAAATATGAAATGTTACAATTGGTCTTTACAATATGTTTATCTTCTGATTGGCTAATCCTTAGCTTCATCCAATTATTCTGTAACCATGCGATCGTATTGGGACCTCCACTGGAACCGTTTCTGCCTGTTCCCAAGTTAGTATCTGTTGGGTTTATCGAGGACTTATTTGGTTCACGAAGTATTGGTTCCCTCAGAGTGATTCAGTACAGCAAGTGGACGAACACCTGTTGCTTGACAAGCAAGATGTTTTCTTCAACCAATCGTGACATGTAATAGGAAATAAATTAGTCTTAGACCAATATATGTCGTTAATTAAATTAAACGCAAGGAAATATCATGTGAACATCAGCGACAATGTTAAAGATATGATGAAGCAATCTACAAATTACAAAAGTAGATACAATCAAAAACTCAAATTACTATGTTGAGTTAAGCAGGCAATGAGCAAAAATTATAAATAACTACTGTTACTCAATATTTCCTTTTCTTTACTTTAAAATAGAAAATTCAAAAGAAAATTATTGAAATATAAAATTCAGAAGAAAATAATGGAATGACGTTCCAATTCAGTGACTCTCGGTAAATTTAAATAAAAGGTAACTTTAAATTTGATAATAAATAGAGGAATAGAGGTACAACCTCTAACAATGACTCTTATGCCTCAAAATAAGTAATTACTATTACATTTATTTAGGCCCTTGGCACATAAACGAAAACTGAGCGCAATTGCGCCTCAATTTAATCAAAGATAAAGATAATATAATCACTACCTCGCATCCGAGATAGAAATTTGGGTAAAAGATAATAAACCAGATAAATTTACATATGTGAGATTAACAAAATAAGACAGGGTGAATGCTAATAGTTATATTATGCTTGATGTAACAAATAAATTGAAAATTTAATTAAATGAACCTGAAAAGAAAAAATATTAAAACCAGCAATAGCATGAGGGAAAATTCGGAGAAATTCTACTGAAAATTCAATTTACTAACTTTGCAGGAATATATAGAATTTACTCCGAGAATTAATCCAAATAATACTGTTCAATTTGAATGAAAATATGAAAAAAATGTGCGTGACCACTGGCTAGTTTATAACATGTGATCAACACTATAAGCCACGTAGCGCAAAGTCATAAAAACACTCCATATTAAATATAGTAATCTATAGTAAAATAAATTCACGAATTGTAGGTACTAAATAGAATAGAGTACTAGCACTCTTAAAATCGCTATTCATACGAAATAAACCCATTCGTGAATATTAAATATCGGGAATAATTTGAAATTGAAAATTTAGTGTAGCGGAATAAGCATTTATTCCGTTACAGTACACAAAGATTAATGCTTGGGAGAAACTGCACCATTTCCATTATCCCTGCATTTAACCCTAAAATGTTTACTGAAATTCGTTACCCAAATCTCCCCTCTGGTGTTTATAGGTCTAAAGTATACCACATTTTAAACAGTTCGCAATAAAAATCATGTTATCAGGGTAGCCAATTTGCAGGAGCATCATCTCATCCACCGATCCATTGATTTTGGAAATTCTCATTGAATGTTATACTTACTACAAATTTGTATTTGTATCCAAAATTTTTCTTTGGTGTTTTTATGTCTAGAATATAGCACGTTTTTAACAGTTCGCAATAAAAATCATGTTATCAGAGCAGCCAATTTGCAGGAACATCATCTCCTCCGATGATCCATCGCTATTGAAAATTCTCATTGAATGATATACTACAAATTTGTATTTGCTTCCAAAATTCTTCTTTGGTGTTTATAGTTCTAGAGTCTAGAATATACCTCATTTTTAACAGTTCGCAATAAAAATCCTGTTAGCAGGGTAGCCAATTTGCACAGAAAATAAATCTAAACCAAACCAATAATAAGTGATAACGTTATCAGCGAAATAGAAAAACCAAAGCAAAGTAATACAAACATTAACGAACAAAACTCTAAAAATATTGTCATTAAAGCTACAAATGAAAGCAATTGTGATAGTAACACAAATAAGACTGATGAACAAAACATGGGCCGTAAATACAAAATAAACGAAGAGAGGAATAAAGAAAATATAGATATAAAAACACAGAAAGTTAATATTTTAAGCAATATACTTGTGACACTTGAACCAAAGATTCACCAAGTAGCCAAAAAAGGATTTACACATCAAGTCTTTTGGCTAGCGCTAGGTGGATTGAAATGGAAGAAAAAAAAGACCCTTTCACAATTTGATACACTTAAGAAGAAAGAAGAAAATAAAAAAAGAGCTGAAAACAAGTAAAAGCGGATAGAACAACAGCAAAACAAACAGAAAACAACCATATGGAACCCAAAGAAACAAAAAAGAATGAAGAACAAGACAAAATGTACAAAGAAACAGACCCAAACTATAGCTCATCACCAATTAGTATAAGCACCGTTCAAAGAAAGCAAATAAACGAAAAAGGTGAAACACAAAAAGAACAAGAAAAAGATATAGTTTAACTGCTCAAACTTAGAAGGAAATACACATGTTAATGTTAATTAGGAAGATACCTTTTACCCAGGCGTAATTACAAAAATTAGTGACGATGGATATTTTATAAGCACAATGGCAAAAACACTGAACCACTGGAAATGGCACGAAAAAATAGATGAAATATGCTACACCAAAAGCCAAAGGTGTTCATAGGTCTAGAGTATACTACATTTTAAACAGTTCGCAATAAAAATCCTGTTAGCAGGGTAGCCAATTCGCAGGAGCAACATTTCTTCCGAGTATCCATCGATTTTGAAAACTCTCATTGAATGATATACCTACTACAAATTTATATTTGTACCCAAAATTTTTCTTTCGTGATTATAGGTCTAGATTATATCACATTTTAGGCAGTTTGCAATAAAAATCCAGTTAGCAGGGTAGCCAATTTGCAGGAGCATCATTTCCTCCGCCGATCCATTGATTTTGAAAATTCTCATTGAATGATATACTACAAATTTGTATTTGCGCCCAAAATTCTCCTTTGGTGTTTACAGGTCCAGAGTGTACCACATTTTAAACAGTTCGTAATATAAATCTAGTTGGGAGGGTAGCCAATTTGCAGGAGCATCATTTCGTCCGACGATCGCGTTATAAAGCTTATTTTGTCTATTTCTACATTACAAGGTGTCGATATTGGTTTGCTGTATGACAGGCTAGAAACCCAGCTGCGCGCGCTGGAAACATTGGGTATTACTTCACACAGATGTACTGCTATATTACTCCTGATGATCGAGTCTTGAGGGTATGGCAACGTTCTACATTCAATAGTTCAACATCAAGTCTTGAAAATAAACTAAAAAATATTATGAGCTTTCTAAAACAGGAGGTGGAACATGAGCAGCGCATTAACTTGGCAGCTGAAGGTTTTGGTATCGAGGGTGTGCAAATAAAATCATGTTCGCAGGAAGCCGGTGTTAATAAAATTATGGCAAAAGGTACATCGCTTGCAAAAAAGTGAGCTGAGGGTTCGACATTTGCTGGCCTTATGAATTGTGAAGCTGCACGTTGTGTTTTTTGTGATGGATCACATGAAAGCGACAGCTGTTTCAAGGCGCAGAAAATGTAAATGTTTAAGAAGAGGGACATCTTGTCACAAAAGAGGGCCTGTTACAGGTGTCTAAATGTAGGCCATCGTACGACCCGCTGTAGAGGACGTACACGTTGTGTTGTTTGTTGTAGGTCACACGTGACGTTAATGTGTCCCGATTTAGCAACAAACAAAGCCGATTCGAAGCTACAAGGAACTAACAAGAGTACCCAGTCTCCGACCAGAGAACAACTCTTACCCAATCAGACGTCAACCCATGTGTTCTTGCAAACTATGCGCGTGACTTTGAAGGGTTTGAATGATGAAAAAGTTGTAAGGGTATTGATCGATACGGGCTCACAACGAACCTATATTTTGAGACAAATTGCAATGGAATTAGGTTTGCAAACAAAACGTCAGGAGAAAATTATACACTGTTTGTTTGGGGCCATTGAAACGGTAAAGGCTTACTATTGTTATGAGATCACGATCAGAAACGGTGGGTTTCCTTACACTTTTGAGGCAATGGATCAGTCGAAAATATGTGCGGATGTGTCTCCTGTTTTCCGGGGTCCGTGGACCAGTGAATTGAGAGCTTTGAATATTGGAATTTCCGATGATGGCGATGAGGGCCCTATTGAACTCTTGCTGGGAGCGGATGTAGCTGGAAGGTTGTTGAAGGGAGGTCATCGAGAGTTAGCATGCGGGTTGTTTGCTCTGGAAACTACCATCGGGTGGACGTTAATGGGGAAGATTCCAGCTCATAAGACAAATCACCGTGATAGTGGCTTAACAATGTTGAATGTTTTGACAATGGACGCAAAAATTGGTGACTTATGGGATCTTGAAACGATAGGAATAAAAGATCCTACCGACACACACAGCAAAGAGGAAATGGCGGAGGCAGCGAAGGAATTTTTCTTAAAAAATGTCAACGTTGATGACGACCATCGCTATATAGGTCGACTCCCCTGGCATGAGGATCACCCGCCATTACCAACAAACTATGTTTTGGCTTAAAAGAGGTTAAGCTCTCCCCGAGACTCTACCGTACAAAAACTAAAAAATGAAGGTCATTTTGAACAATATTGTCAGGTTTTTGACGAGGGACAAAGTGAAGGGATTATTGAAAGGGCAACGAATTTGGGTAATGTGCAGCGACAACTAGGCCATTTCCTACCTCACAGGCCTGTGATAAAACATGAAAGCACCACAAAAATCAGACCTGTGATTGACGCGTCCGCTCGGGAGAAAAATGGGCCATCTCTAAATCACTGCCTGGAAAAGAGGCCTAATTTAATAATAAATCCATCGATTTTGTTAAAGTTTAGAGAAAACAAGGTAGGTGTAATATCCGATATTAGGAAAGCTTTTTTACAGATAGGTATAGATGAAAAGGATTAAGAATAACTAACATTTTTGTGGCTCGACTGTTAAGGTTAAGATGTTGTTTTTAAACACAAACGTGATCTTTTGGCCTTACTAGTAGTACTGTCAATGTGTCTTCGAGAGTATCGCCACTCCCCGAGTATGCTTATTCTAGAGATACCATAAAACACCTTAGTTTGCTATTGAATTCATCCAAGAGTCCATAGTGATCATGGCGAAGGGTCAATTTGATCTTAGAGGGCGGGAGCGTTCACACTCTGGTGAAACCCAGGATGAAATCGAGAAACCTTGTCCCGTTCTTGACCTAAATTGAATGCCAAAGGAAGATGTTATTGAAATTAATGCACATTTTTTGCAAGGCTGTGCGGATATTGAAAACAAAGTTGTTACGAAACGAATGATTCTTTCGCTGACTCAACAAGTGTTCAACCCCATCGGGTTTTTGTGCTCAGCTCTTTTGGTACCTAAAATAACGCTACAAAGATTATGGAAAGAAAACCTTAAATTGGATCAACCAGTCGATGAGGTCGTAGTAAGGCCATTTAAGACTTGGGTCAAAGCCTTACGTTATGTGATAAACATCAAAATTCCTCGCTGGATCTTGATAAGCGACACTACTGCCGAATAAATAAGTCTACATACATTTTGCGATGCATGCCAGGATGACTACGCATGCGCAGTATTTCTTCGGGTTAAAGTGCATGGGAATGTGTCAGTTTTCTTGCTCGCTGCCAAAGCTAGAGTGGCTCCTTTGAAGAAATCTGAATCAAAGATCTACCTAAATTCCACGTTAAGAGTTGTTAGCTGCTAGGATTGTGTTAGTTCTTCTAAACTAATGTAGCTGAAAATTTAAGCCAGAAATATAGGTGTTTCTTCTGGAGTGAGTCTTCCACCGTCATATCCTGGATACAACGAAAAGAGGAGTGGGAAGTGTTTGTCTGGAATCGAGTAGCCGAGATTCGGAGTCTAACTTCTATAAGAGATCTTCGCCTGTTACCGGGGACTCAAAATCCGACTGATTTACCATCCAGATGGATGGTGAGAGGGACCAGAAGGACTCAGAAGGAAACTGGCCCATCAGGAATTATTACATGTGAGGAAGAGGAGGTGTCCGCAGAGCGCAAAAAGAGATTGGTGACTACGCTGATCATTGTAGGTTGTATCAGTTTTGGGAACATTGACTGTTTTTCCAGATCTATAAAAACTGTCAGAAAGATGGCCTACATGTTCCGTTTCATCCGCAACACTAGACCCCTCAGTGATAGACGTACAGGTGAACTGTCCTTGGAAGAACAAATTCTAGAGAAAAATTTTGTTTTCAGAGTGGTACAAAGGAAGGTCTTTACTAGGTCTAGAGTATATCACACTTTAAGGAGTCGCAAAATAAAAATCTTGTTAGCAGGGTAGCCAATTTGCAAGTGTATCATTTCCTCTGCCAATCAATTGATTTTGAAAATTCTCATTGAATTATATCTAATGTTTCATGTTTTTCATTTTGTTCATGAAACACCACATTTTGTCTAATAGCCAGTGGAAGATCATAAAAAAATGGCAAGTTTACCAGGTGCTCCAGGTAATTTAAACCATTTGAAGAAGG
>JAEQML010078660.1:0-12333 GCA_016904865.1 Pissodes strobi | reverse complement strand
TGTAAAGTGCAATCTGTGAAATTTTGATGTAACCATTGTCGATTGGTATTGTTTATTTCTAAGTACACTAAGCTAGATGAGATTAATAATAATAATATATAATACTAATAATACGTTTATTTAAAAAATCAAAAATTACAGTATTTCTTATAAATACACATACAAATTCTTCTATATATAAACGTATGATAGTCGTTAAAGCACAATTATGCTTGTTGACTAAAAAAAACACAAAAAACTATAGTTGACATACTTCTAAACTGTTAAAAAATCACAGTACCTATATATTTTATTTTATTTAACATAAATTAGATTTACAAGTTTATTACATTTCTCTCTATTATCCAATATCCATATTTTGGCCATCCTTTACAATTTGTGAAATTTTTGAGTATTTTGAATTTCATATGGTAATGTCTTATATATATATATGGGGCAAAATATTCTACTGAACGTTGTGATATAGTTTTTGAGAGAAAGCTGTATTCATAGTTAACGTTCTTTCTGGTAGAATGAGTATTTACTTTTTCGTTCAGCATGATTTAACCCTTATGAACCATTTTTGCAATTTCCAAACAATAAAGTTGGCGGATATCTAGAATGCTGGTCTCTTGGAAAAGCAAGTCTGTGGGGTAGGTTCTCCTCCTGCCATAGATTAGTTTCAGGAACCATGTTTGCATGTTACCTAGTGCTTTTAAATGACAGTCCGCTACTCCACCCCAACCTAAAATCCCATACGATAGATGCGGCTGTACTAGGGAGAGGTAGAGCAATCTGAGCTGATCTTTTTCCAAGAATTCTTTAAGATAGCGAAATTTAGGCAGCAATCCACCCATTTTTTTAATTATATTTTTTATTTGCAAGTCCCACTTCATGTGCCTGTCAATAGTGACTTCTAGGTACTTAATAGAGGTTGATTCTGGTATTTTCTCATTATTATTTATTTTTATAGAACCAAAATTTGGCAAATGGTTCCGATAAATGGCAAAAGGTAAATACTTCGTTTTATCATAATTTAAGGTTAGTTTGTTTATTTGAAACCATGATTTTATTGTTTTAAAGTCTTGTTCAGCTAGATGTTTTAGCTCATTCCAAGTATCTGCAGAGTAGAAGATGGCAGTGTCATCAGCGAAACTTGTGATTTTACCCACAGTTTTTAATTTTAACAAATCATTTATGTAAATAGTAAAAAGTAACGGACCAAGGACAGTGCCTTGGGGTACTCCATAGTTTATTTTCCTTGTTTCGCTAGTGACACCATCAACCTCAACATACTGAGATCTATTTGTCAGATAACTTGTGAGCAATTTAAGAACCTTTCCCCTCAAACCACATCCTTCCAGTTTCGATATCAGAATCTGATGCGAGACCGTGTCGAAAGCCTTAGAGAGATCCACGAAGATGCAAAGGCTGCGCTTACTATTGTCAAAAGCGTCTGTAATTTTAGAAATTAAATTAAGCATTGGATCCTGTGTCGATTTTCCCTCTCTAAAACCGTATTGACTGTTTGACAAAATCTTAAATTCAGTTAAAAAATGCACTACTCTATTTTTTAGGACCTTCTCAAATATCTTAGAAAAAACAGATAATAGGGACACTGGTCGGTAATTTATGACTTTGTCTTTTTCTCCTGTTTTAAAAAGCGGCTTAATTTTTCCTGTTTTTAGGCAGTCTGGAAAACAGCTTTCCTGAAAGCAAAAATTTATTAAAAAGGTAATGGGTTGTACTATTTCATCTTTAATTTGCTTTATGGTCTCTGTTTTGACTTCATCCCAACCCGGACATTTTTTATATTTTAAAGAATTTATGGCATCTAAAATTTCTTTTTGATCCACAGGAAATAAACACATGCTGTTTTCCAGTCTGCCAATATCGTCTATATTATCATTACAAACTGGTATTTTTTCTGCGTAGGTTTGCCCCAAAGGGCTGTAGTGTCTGTTAAACTCATTGGCAATTTGTTTTTTGTCTGATAAACAGTCTCCATCCTTTATTTTTACAGATTCTTACTTGGTACTTTTTGACTTTCCACAAATTGAATTTACAACATTCCACAATGAAGATGAAGAACCTTTGCTTTTATCAATTTGGTTTTTTACATATCTCCTTTTTGCAGTTTTAATCAAAATTCTCAATCTATTTTTGTAGTTGTTGTATTGACACTTTAAAACATTATTTGCTGGGCTCTGGACTACTTGATTGTACAAACGATGTTATTCTTGTATAGAATTTAAATGATATGATCAATGTTATGTAGCCTGAATTAGCAAACACATATTTGAAATTTTAATTAGTTGAACATATTACTGATGGCCTGAAAATTGTTTTTAAAAAAGGACGAAAATACTTAATAATTAAGTGAATAATTGTAAACTAAATTAAGAGAAGATATTAGCCTAGACTAACTCAATTCGAAGATATTGAACAAATAAAAGAAAGAGCTAAACTACATTAGGAGCAGGCATCAGCCCAACCCAACCCGATCCACAGGAATCGACCCCCTCCTTTTTTTGAGTTGCTTAATTAGTATTTGACGATAGATAAAGGAAATGTTTTGTTTAGGATATCTATTCGCCATTTTGTCAGTAATGCACTGCTCTTTTAAAAATAAATATCGATTACAAACCTTTTTAAATAGCACGAAATATAAAATAGATACTCTCTCAAATTGCGGAATTTATAAGTTCTCATGCAATTCTTACGAAAGCACCTACATCGGTAGACCTTGTAGACCACTCAGAGTCCGTGTCAGCGAACACATAAATAGGAATAACTCTGCTTTTGGAGAACATTTGCGTAACCACAGTTTCAGCGTTCACTCTAACTCAAAAATCTTGCATAACATCTCATCACAAAATTTCAATAGGCTGGACTTTCTGGAGATATTGAGATCTACAACGAACTGCTTTTAAACAACCATTACGTAAACACTCAGGTTAATCACAATGGATCATACACTCCATTACACAGGAGGCTTCTTGGTTAAAGTTTCTTAAGTATTTCATTTCTTTCAAACTTTTTAACAATTATCTAATAGGGGAATTTATTTTATTTTCATCTTTATAATTCACATTATGTGTGGAATCAGCCATGTCCATCTCTTCTACACTGAATTTAAATACCCTTAACAATACATTTCTTTTATCTATCGTCGAATACTAATTTAAAAAAACCAAAAAAGGGGCCATTCCTGTGGATCGGGTTGAGTTGGGCTGATGTCTGCTCCTAATGTAGTTATTTTTAAATTAGTTAAGCTCTTTCTTTTCGTTTTTCAATATGTTAGAGTTGAGTTAGTCGGGGTTAGAGTTTAGGGGTTGTTTTGATTTAAAAAAATTTAAAATTGACAGCTTTTATACAGAAAAGCCGATCATTTGACGAAAATCTACGCTAAAAACCTACAGATTCGAAAAACCATCTCAGATTCGTAAGCCTCCATATCTCTGCTATAAAAAAAGTTCAATAACAATTTTTCCTACATGATCGGAAAATACGAGAAAATCTATGCCAACCTAAGCTACTCTTTTTAGTTTTGAAAATTTTGAAACGAAATTAATTCTGTTCAATTAAAAGCGCCATAATGATTGTTTTTTTTTTAAATTGTGGATGTGTTTGTAGTCTTCCTAGAAATCTATTTTGAAAACGGTTAAGGATAGAAAGGTGAGATGTTAACCAATCGAGTAGGGACGAAAATAAGTTTATACCAGTTTTAGAAAATTATTAGAATTATTTACGGCGCTGTTGACAGCTCTCAAGAGTGACAACGTAGCAGAATATACTACGCTTAATCGAACCGATCAGTAGTGTGCCCCCTTTGCGCTATATGCAGCCGCTCTCATAATCAAATCATAGCCGGAAGTGCTTTGGTAAATATCTTTAACACATAAACAATTTAAAAAATACTGAACCTAATAATTAGGCTCAACGATTTCACTGAACCTAACCCAAATGGTGGGCAGACCACCGAATCTTACACTTGGGTTTTGTATGCGGCGTTTTTTTTTTAATTTAAATGTCTTTTTTTATGGGGAACACAAAACCATTATTATTATAATTACAATGCCTGAAATATAAACAGCAATATTTTATAGCTATGAATATTATAATTTACTGGAACTATCACAAAAACAAGTGCAGATAAATAATGGCAATAATTTTAATGCGTGATAACAGAACTGCCACAGCTAATAATATTAATAGTAGATAGCTATTTATTTTTGCCTAGTACATAATTAACTACTATTTGCTTTATTTCAGCTTATTGATCAATAATGCCGATACCTTGAATAATAAAATATTTTGATATAAGTTAAAGTAAGGTGCAAATAAAGCAATTGCTTAATTGTCAAAATCAAAAACAGGCTTAATCCGATATCTTAATGTCAAGTCGTATGGGATATGATACGATACACATTTTTAGAAGAACATCGAAAAACAAATTTTGTTATAAAAGCAGATTTCTTGACATAAGTGACTTCTACGGGTTACCATTTACATCCGATTTCACAACGTGTGATAAACTTTTAAATACCGTCAGCCACCATGGTTTCAAGTATAGTCAGCTTTCATCTAAAAGTCTAGTTTTAAGCAGCACTTACTGGTCAATAAACATTATTGACATGTTATGAGTTCTTAATGTGTTGGTTAATTTGATCATAGAGGGTTGCGGACTTACTAGCGCACATGCAGCACTAGCTTAAAAGTCTTTCCTTTTTGTGAATGCATATTTTGGCGAGTTGTAAGATGTCCATTCAATTTAGAAATTCATCCGAAATAGGCAGAATGACCTTTATGCACTTTAGAAATAATCATTTTATCAGTGTGTCCTATGCCTCCTGCCTCCTGCACTACCTACAGCCTACTTTACATCATCGTATATCTCTGAGCAACATGGGGCCTTTTAAGCTGGTTCTCCACTGCTAACTTTTTTTTGATCAATCAATCTTGTTTGACATGACAAACATTAAAAGCACTACTGGTTTTCAAACGAGGATGTTTTAGCAGGAGCCACTTGCCCAGTGCGGAAATCCACCGAGGTTGAAAACTTACTTTCACATCAGTTAGATACACTATTTGTCCGACGAACATCTATGAAAATGACAAAAAAGCAGTGCCTAGATTTTTAACCCATTAATGGCCGAATGCCATATGGCAAAGAAAATTCTTGTGTAACACTATAATATCCTTTGCATATGTCAACGAGAGCTTTGTGCGCTTCAAATACAGAATTTCAAGCGCTCTGTCTTGCGCGAAGTGCTGGAGGTAAATTGAAAATACAGTGTCATTTTCTACGTTTCTGATGTTAATTGAAATAATTTTACAAATAGTTTCCTGCGCCAACAGATGGACTAAGTGGTTTGCAAGAAGGGGCTAAAATTTAAATGAAAGTATTGATTTCATCAGCAGCAATTATTGACTTTTCTCCTTTTGTTTTAAGAAAGGCTTTACCTTAGAAGAGCTGGTACATATGGTATATGACGATGATTTGGAGCTAGATGGAATCTATATAGAACCGCAGGTGCAGGTACCTCGACGGACGAAGAATCTGTACAAGAAGACGAGGGAGGGCAAGAAGATAATCTTAGCAGGAAACAATTAACAGCACAGGCAGAAATAATAATAAGAGGAACAGAATAGCTGAAGGGAAAGAAGATATAAATATAGAGCAAGAAAGTTTTGTAGAAGATAGTCAGACTGAGGGCAGTGTATACCGGTGGCTATTAGACTAGAGAAAGAAATAATCAGTTTAATAGATGGCTGGAAGTGGAGACATTACACTAGTGTTAAGAAGGTTCAATTACAAAACAGGCGCCTTTTATAAACCTTGGAATTGTAGGCATTTGAGAAATTACTTGGTGACGAAATTATATCGCTACTTATGTGTGAGTTCGAAAAATATGCCTATTTTTAAATGAATTAGAAACGTGGCTATGAGGGAACTAAGATAATCGAATCCCTAAAACTTGTCCAATCTATCGAACACTTCTAATCTTCTCATTAAAAAAAAGTACCTATAAAAACTGCATTCTTCAAAGGGCGAACTCGTGGAGAATTTGTATCTTCTATCCATCGAGATAATAGAATAACTATCGTAAAATGGATGAACAATAATGCAGTGAGCGCAGCATCTACTACCATGCCATTTATTCATTAAGCAACGTGAAGACATATTGTCAGAAAAGACAAAAAAATATAGTAGTTACAAGACCTTCAATTATATCTGAGTATAACTATTTTATGGGCAGTACTGACCGTTAGGACCAAAATGTTTCAAACTACTGGGTTAGTATGATGAAAAAATGGTAGTGGCCTATTTTCACATGAATATCGAATGTGGCTATTGTCAATGTGTGGATCTCATACAGGAATGCTAATCTGAACAACTATATTTCGATAGTAATATGAAAAAGCATTTCCATGGCTGACTAGGCGTTCTTTATCGTTCTTATCGTGAAAACATTAAACAACTCAAAGAAATGAAAATGCATCCAATATACTCATTCAAAGTAAATTTAAATGACTTTCCTCATCGTCAGACGAGTTGTGTATTATAAATTAATATGTGTAATGTCTTACTTATTAATGTTATGTTTGTCCCGTGGGTTCTGAACCAAATTACAACTTTTACTATTTTAAACTAATACTCTCTTCATTCTCTCACCACTGCATACAATTAAACACACTAAACTACTCTTATGACTTTACAACTAATAGATCTTTACAATTCAACACTCAATGATTAACTAACTGCAACTCGCCGCTATCTGCTATTTATATACAATCTAAAATCTATTACGAATACTCCGAGGCCACTGTATAATATTCTCGACCAAGGAATCGAAAGAATTCCACAGTTCTTGAATGTTTGCGGCCGGCGCCGGCAGCGGCGGTGACTCATGCGTGGACGCGACAAGGCTAGTTCTATAGGGTAGCACAAAAACATTCGGATGGTTGCTAGCAGTGACAATATAATATATTGTTTTTTATAACAAATGTACAATTATTAAATACGCAGTTATTATATAAAATAGTTTCCTTTTTTACGTTTTTATAATGATTTTCACAGTGTTAAATGTAGCTGTAAAGCAGTTGATTGGAAGGGTTACTTTTACTCGATGTGGATGGAACATTATCTATTTGTTTATTTTAAATTAATTGAATAATGGTGTTATGTTTTGCTTAACATTTGCCTTTTTGATAATGGCCAAAAATTGCTCTATAATTGGTGGTCAAGTAGCAAACATTTTTTGGAAACCTCGTGAACATGCCAAGGAATTACACAAATCAACACCGCCTGAAATATATTGAAAATTAGGCTAAACTCTTGTCTGACGAGCATCAATTCTTGTACAGATTGTTGCATTTTTTTGCAGGTAAGTCTTGTTTTTGAGACAATTTAAAAATGTTTAATAATGATGCAAGGCACCTTTGCCATAGCGGAAATCAGATATGTTAAAGAAATAATTTTTCATACCTACTTCCTAAAAATTATTCTGAATACCAAGATAGCTTTTTGTCGTGAAAATAAATTGTTTAAATTATTGGTTAACTTTAAAAAGCGGAAAGCAGTATATTAAAGAAATATATTCTACTTGGGTTTGTTATTATCAATATTTGGGTAGTCGGCTATCAAATTTCCTCGAAAGATGAAAATAACCCTTTTCAGTTATGCCAAAGCTTATCTCAAAATTATTATTAAATATATTCAAATATCAATGTTTGCAATATAAAACAAATTAAAAATAATTATTGTAAAAAAACTTGCATTAACTAAGATTCGAGCCTCGACCCGCATAGCAGTCGATAGACTGCTATGCGGGCATTTTACTTACTACGCCCCCGACTTATCGGACAGTCCTTATTTAAACAAATTATTTGCCTTGTATATTCTACTGATAATTTATAATCTTTAAATTTACCTTTGTTTTTAAACTTTTGATTTGTTTGGCCTTCTTTGATTTGCATCCACTATCTTATAATTTTAAAAAGAACTGCAATATGGCGAAAGGCCAATGTTAGTTTTTAAATTTAAGATTGTCCTCATCAACATTGAATATGTGGTCCTGAGAATTGAAGGTGATATTTCCTGAGACAACTGTCTATGTATGTTTGATAATTTTTTGTAGGCGAAGTCATATTTAGATTTCTGGGGTAATAATATTAATCGAAATAATCGATATTTTCTGAAATATTAATCGATTAAAAGATTCATCGATAATTTCTTAAAAGTGAATCGAATAATCGATTATTTTTGCCCACCCCTAATCCCATAATATTGTAGTAAGTGAAACTGAAGCTTAAATTTCGGTAGAATCATTATTGCACCATACTGGTGCAAGACTGATGTTGTAACAAAAAGAGGTAATAAATACTTTGGCTGGATCAGCAGATATAATCTATAAGTTAGTTTTAATTTGTAAATATGGCTTTGACGGTAGGTACCTTGGGACACTCAGAATATAGGCAAGTGTTTTTGAACAACAACTGCCCTGATGCTTATATATTTTTTACTAGTTTCATCCCTATTAGACTAATTTAAAAAATAGCCATAACTCTGAAATACTTGTATGGCAAAATTGCAGGCCCTCATCAACGCGTTTTTGTCGTATGTTTCAATTAACATTCATTTTTTTCGTGAGACTCCTGAATTAACCATTGCAAAAAAAACAACATTTTTTTACAACGAATGAGCCCTTAATTTTCAAAATAATTTTTTAAAACGGTTTAAGAATATACAAATGATTTTTATACATCATTTTTATCGTTGGTGATAATTGATACACCCTATATATAAATATAGATGATGAGCCAAAAATTCAATAATTCTTTGTCTAAAACACGATATTTTAAACGTGTAATACAACTTTAATGTCATTTCTGGTAAACCTTATTATGGCCAGCTTTCCTAGAAATTCGACCAGTGTGAGCCGGGTCAAAGGTCGTCTGCCAATGTATCGCGCGGGGAAGGAGGCATACCGTTGACGTGCCGATGCCGCCGCGCCGCGGAGTGTGAATCTTCTTATCGTATAGTTAATGTTCGGTGCTAGGGTATCCATTAAATTAACTGAAATTGCCTATATATCCATTTTCTAAACGGTGAAAAACACGTGGGAGTAAAAAATGGTTATTTATAATACTAGCGATAAAAGTGACATTTTATTTTGTGAATGAAGAATATTGCGAAACGGGCGTAACCAATGCATGCAAAAGCGAACGAAAAGAAGAAGCGGCATTTCAAACCCCATCTTAGATGACCTATGAGCTAATCATTTTGCAATAAACGTTGTAATCATACTTATTAAGTCAACTAGCATGCTAAAGAAAGGGTAACTAGGTGATTCGATATTGTAAAATTGTTTATTGGTTACTATTTTTTCTTAGTGAACTATTTTGCGATAATTTCGCTTCTATTTTCCATTAAGAAATATGGAAACTCATTTCGTCATTCCGACTGACATTCAAAAAGCGGCAAATAGAAAAACATTAGATTTATTGCCTAAAAAATCACGGGAACAATATGGACTCGCTTTTAAAAGGTTTACTGAGTGATGCAAGACTAAGAAAAAAATGTTTAAAATCAATTTTCTGAAAATATATTTTTGGCCTACCTTGAAGAAAAATCGAAATTAGGGAAAGAGTCAACCTCGTGGCCCAATTGATCAATGCTAAAAGCCAGTTTGCAAGTGCAACGTAGACATAAGCAAGAATTATACAGTAAATGCATTTTTAAAATTTAATGTAATCACTTTAAAAAATCGAAAAGGTTTACTATGAACAAATCAGTGTGCTTTTGAATAAAGCTCCAGACCCCCAATATCTAATGTTAAAAGTTGTTGCAGTTTTTGGTTTATATGAAGCATGTCGCCGCGAGGAACTTTATAAATTAGCATTGCATAACACTGAAGAATCAGAAAACTCTTTATTGATTCATTTTTTTAAAACTGAAGCTAATTCTTCGTCGTTTTTGTCTCACTGGAAATTATCTCGGCTTTTACCGTAAATATGTTGAATTGCGGCCCGCAACCGTTATTCATTGTTGCTTTTTTCTAGTTACATTAATGGAAAATGTGCTGGTCAACCTGCTGGAATAACCACTCTTGGAAAAGTTCCTGCCAATACTGGCGAATTTTGAAAATTACCAGATCTCAAACGATATACGGGTCATTGCTTCAGAAGGTTTTCAGTGTCCTTGTTCGCAAATTCGGGACCCAATCTAATTACAATAAAGCGACATGGTGGGTGAAAACCTTCAGTCGTGGTCAAGGGTTACATCGAGGATTCGATCGAAATTAAAAATGCATTTGCAAGAAGAATTTTTCTCAGTACTAGCTCTTGACCCTTTAACTGCTTGGGAATGTCCTCCTTTGAATGCAGTGTCATCAAGTGTACCGGCGATAATTCTGGGAATAGGGCTGCAGTTAAAATTAATACCTGCTCAACTAGTTATCCGGGACTTAATATTCGTAACTGCTCGATTTGCGCCATAAATATTACTGTTCGTAAATAAATAATTGTTGTTGGTAATATGCTCGTTTAATAACGTTTTGAGAGTTTTGAAACGAAAATAAATATTACTGCATAGTATTTATTTTCAACAGTTTTAACACCAGTGTTAAAACTAGCTTTAAAGGTGATTTTAACATGAATTATTATATATATTACCTATTTAAAAATACAATTTTTAATGAGACTTTTACAAAAAAATATTTTACGGGTCTACTCCGCTAATTTTTGAATATGTAAAATATTATTTTCCAGATTAAAAGCAAGTACGTAAAGGTGTGTTTTATAATACACTGTGAAATAAGAATTAAACTTGAGCCATTATGGAACTGTTAGATTTTCATTTGAAAAACAAAAATGTTTTGCTACTATTTTCAACAGTCTGTTTAGATTTCTAGATTCGCACCTTTTAATTTCTGCCGTAGCATAGTAAAATTTCTAAGTTTGGAAAAACCCCAAATGATTAAAAACTAAAAAATTCATGAACATAATGTATATTCGAAAATACATTATAATTCCATACTTATACTCTTCTAAGAGTTTAGGTAACTCATTGACCTGTATATATTAAATCAGCCAGTCGAATACCATTGGATTAAATTATATTTTACCTACAGATGTGTTGCGCGATAAACCCTTTATTGATGTTGATGATATATTTCAACAATATTTTAGACTGCATGTTGTACAGTTTAACGAAAATCCTAAACTTAACAAGCGGTTCATGCAGCAGGTATACATATTTGTTTTAAATGGTCCACGTAAGATGAAACATCGACTCTACATAGAAAAGTGCTGAAGATATATGCATGCACTAAAATAATTACATTAGTAATAATAATTTAAAAATCAAAGTAAATGACCCAATATTTGAGAGAAAAAACGAAGATTAGGCAAATACTTTCTATAATCCACATAACCATATTATCATTTCATAACAAGGAAAAGATATTTACGTAGCACTTCATCATTTGACTTTTTGTTGAACATATTCTTCTTTATAACGAGTCACTCTAAGAATCTATTTTATATTTTACAACATAAAAATGGGGGTCTATTTATGGTTAAAGTGCTTTTCACTGAACACGAAACAAATTTCATATTTGCACAATAAATTGAGTATTAGAAACGAATGTATTGTGTATGTATTTAATTTAATTCAGTCATTGTGAATCAAATTTGAAAATTATATTAAAACACATGAAATACCTATATCTATCTGAATTTTCATTGTAA
This sequence comes from Pissodes strobi, assembly GCA_016904865.1. Classification (NCBI taxonomy): domain Eukaryota; kingdom Metazoa; phylum Arthropoda; class Insecta; order Coleoptera; family Curculionidae; genus Pissodes; species Pissodes strobi. The sequence goes on along the minus strand of JAEQML010078660.1, from coordinate 597 downwards.
GATAATAATTTTGCATTAATATATTTCAATGTTTCTATTATTACAATTTATGAAGTTATGAAATAATCAGTTGTAGCTAAATAGCCGGAAATGAAATAACAATACTAATTTAATTCCAGCTATGACGATGGCCGATCAACAGCCTGTTTAAAATCAAAATAGCTCGTATGAATTTGGAAATATATCATCTAACTTTAAATGCGCATTTCCATACTATCGTAATATATATTATATGGTCCTGGTTAAAGCTCTTCATTTTATATACGGTTGGAACTAATTTATATTGTGCAAATTTATGAGGACAGCATACACAGTGCGTGCATGTGTTTCAGCATTAATTTGCATGACATAATATTGTGAAAATTACGAAACATAGAATTACATACAATCGGAAATAGGGGTTTACATCAACAGCTTAAAGCATCGGGGAGTTATTTATGATTATTATTTGGTGAAAATCATCGAGCAAGTGCAGCTCTTAAATAAAAGGGTAGGCAATTGTGAAATTATATATAGAATTACATACAACGGGGAATAGGGGTTTACAGCAACAGCTGAAAGCATCCGGGAGATATTTATGATTATTATTTGGTGAAA
>JAEQML010078657.1:0-12334 GCA_016904865.1 Pissodes strobi | reverse complement strand
ACGAAAAACATTTGTTTGATTTTAAAATTTTAAATCATTTAATTGGTATCGATCTTAATAATAATAATAATAATAACAATAAGACTTTCTTTGAGCATAACTTCAGGTTAGTTTCGTTCACGTTTATACTTTTAGTAGTGTCCAAGCATATTTTCAGAGGTTTGAAAGGTTAATACTCGGAAATTTCTCTTATATTGGCAGCATACAAGCTTCATACTGATGTAAACATGTGTTTATTTTAGTCGAACAGACTGTACCGGACGTATTAGACCCGACTCTCCCTAAAGAGTTGAAAGCTATGTTTCAACCACTCTTCTGCAAACTCTGTACCGCCCAGCTGTCCAGCAACCTGGCTGCCAAGATGCACTACAAGTCGAAGAACCACGAAAAAAAGCTTCGAAAATGGCTGCTCGAGTGGTCCGAAAGAACTGGCAAGCCCTTGCCCCAAAGAGCCATAGTTAGTCTCGAGAAGAAGAAGACAGAGGTAAGAATCAAGGGCAAGTTTAGATGGTTTTAAACAATTCCTACAGTTTCACTGACAACAATGGTCATTTGTGAGTTATTGATTACAATAGTTTTACTCATTTCTCATGGCCTAGCATAAGAAATCTTTTATCTATAGGCAAGAATACTAACCTAATTCTATGTCTGATGTATAGTTCTAGTGGGCGCAATCAGTACTATAATAATGTTCTTGAACACGTAAATAATTTATTGATAGAAATAGAAATGTATCTGTAAGGGTTATTACTAATGCTTATATAGGGTCATCGTATCGACTCTCAACTGAATTAGTGTGTGATCTGTTGTCATTATATATATCCACAACTTATTTAACATCAAAAATTGTTTTTCAAACACTATCTCATGAAAGTATTGTTTTAGAAAATACTGAAGACCATGGTTTTTTAGACAAGACTCCTTTGGAGACTGGTTCGCTTTAGCCCTTTTAAACATTCAATCAGTCAGAAATAAAGTTGATGAAGTGTCTTTATTTGTAATATCGGAGAACAATCCAGCTATTGTGGTTTTAACGGAGCACTGGCTCAAACTGGGTGAACCTTTTTTTCTTAGAAAATTATGTTTTGGTATCCATCTTCTCTTGCAGTCAGTACATTCACGGTGGATCTTTAATATTGGTTGAGAGGGACTTTCTAGTTGGAATTGATGTTTGATTTTCTTTTGGAGGAAAAAGCTTGCGAATTTTCCATTGTTTATTGCAAGAAGATAAATTTGTACATTTTAAGTTTTTATAGGTGTCCTCCCTCTAATGTTAACACATTTATCGAAAAAATAGATCATATCTTAAGTGAAATTTCTGTGAGTTCATCAATAGTAGTGACAGGTGACATAAACGTGAATTTTTTGGATTGTAATAACTCTTCCACTAATCTAGCATTGAGTGGTGCAGACCATGCATGTTGATTGGCCAACTCGCATTAGCTCAGCAGCAGGGATGGATTATTTTGCACTACATTTTGTAAAACCTGAGTCAAATGCAAGCTGTATTGTGTTCTATTTTACTGAACAAAAACGCTCTACATTTATTTATTTATAAACGGGAAACCCCCATTACTAAATAACAACAGTATACAGTATGGTTATGTCAATATAAATTTACAAAATCAAATAAGTAATTCAGAACAATAGGTAACAGCCATACTAAAAATAACAATCAAATCACAAGAACATTAAGACTAGTATAAAATGGCAATATTTTCGTGACAACAGCTTATGCCAACAGTAATAACATTACATCAAAGTATCCCCAGCAGAGTATTCCTAAAGACCTGGAAAGAACCATGAAAACATCTAAACTATCCTCTCCATTTAAAAACTCCAGAGATCTGCCCACAAAAGAAAGTCTACCATAATTTGTTCTGTGAAAACTAATGGAAAATAAATAATTCTTTGCAGAACTGAAAAATTTATTTCCGATAGCAAAAATGGACATGATATTATACCATTTAGTATTTTATAAATGAGAGAAATGTCACACATAATCCTTCTTTTATCCAGAGTAAGCAATTTCAGTTTATGCAAAATACGAGAGTAGGCATCACGAATTTGTTTTGTATTCTCTCGAGTAATGACTTATAAACATTATACTTAGGCGTCCAGATGATTGAACCATATTCAAGTTGTGATCTGACCGAATCAACATACACTGACCTCTCAGCTTCCAGATAAAGATCCGTACAATTTCTTAAAGTAAATCCCAACATCCTTTAAGACTTAACCACCGATTCAAAAAGTCAAGTCAAAAAAATCTCTTTAATCAAAAAAATGCAACAATAAATATCACAATTGAATGATCTAGCGTCAATATGATAAAGTAAAAATACTCCTTACAAACTAATACATTGCTTAGAAGAATAGAATCATACTACATTTACAATTATAATACAAAAAATTTCCAGTTATACATTTACAATAACACAGAAAAATTAACAGTTAAAAATGTTCAATACACAGCCCAAACATTTAAAATCTATAACTCAAAAAATCAGTTACCGAGTAAGGCTCTATTTCTAAAATTAACCCAAGAAGAGATTCCTTGAAGTCTTTAAAATTTGTTAAAGCTTTGAGGTTTGCAGGCAGCTTGTTATAGAATTTTATACAGGCATATGCAGGTCCTTTTTCAATTACGGTCAGCCTGTGTAAAGGTATGTTCAAGCCTTGATATCTGGTGTTTAGCTGGTGAGTGGTTTCCAAATGAGAAAATTGGTCCCTGTTTTTAAAGAAAAATATCAGACACTCATATATATAAAGACCTGCAAGTGTGAGGATGTTGAGCTCTCTAAACTTGCCCCTGCATGATTCTCTGTAATTCATAGACTTCATAACGCGTACCGCCCTTTTCTGTGCAATGAACACTCTATATGCATCCGTGCTGCCGCCCCAGAATATGATCCCAAACCTCAGAACAGATTGTATATTTGCAAAATATATTATACGAAGTGTGTTGATGTCTAAGTACCTCGCCATGATTCTCAAGGCATAGCAAGCCGAATTTACTCGTGTGCAAACACTTGATGCCTGATGCGTCCAGGTAAGGTTTTGGTCTATGTGGATACCAAGAAATTTTATGGTTTTAGATAATTTTACACTCTGGGCTGCAAGCGACACCTCATCAGGAATGTCATTATTTCGTTGTCTTGTTCTGAAGCACAAGTAATTTGTTTTTTCAATATTTAAAATTAGTCTGTTTGTGGAGAACCAATCTTGTGCCATCCTTAACTGCTCGTCAGAGATACCAAGAAGTTCAGATAAAGTGGAGCCAACGATCAGGATGTTTGTGTCATCGGCGTACAAGACAGCATTATTATTGGGCATGAGAACTTCCGATGCAAAACTGTTTACATAAAAAATAAATAGTAGAGGCCCAAGAACACTGCCCTGTGGAATACCCAGTTTGAGAGTTCCCTCCTCAGAGAAGTATCGCTCTCCATTTCTCTCAATAACAACTTTCTGTCTTCGATTGGTTAAGTAGGAATTAATCCATTCTAATGGTGGTCCTCGAACACCGTAGCGCTCAAGCTTTTCTAAAATTATGGAATGATTTAAGCTATCAAAAGCCTTTGATAGGTCTAGGAATATCCCCCATTGACAGTTTTCGGTCTTCAAACCAATTTAATATTTTATTAATGAAATCATACACAGCCGTTTTAACAGATTTACCCTTAAGGTACCCATGCTGTGCAGAGCTAAGTAAATTTTCACTAGAAAAAAATGATAATAGTCTTGAGGCTATAGCAATTTCAAATATGTTAGAGAAAGTGGGAATTAGGCTTATTGGACGATAGTTTTCTTGCAAGAAAACTGTCGTCGATTGATATGCTCACCAAAACCCAAATTAGAATCAAAAAGTATAGCAAATAACCATCTATTGAATAAGAGGATGGGTTCTTGTTTTTCCTTTTATTAAAAGGAATCTTAAAGCATTTTCCAACATTCAAATCTAACAAGGTTAACTTACACCATTCCCACAGATTATCCAGATCCCCATGAAGTAACCTAACATCAGTATCATTCAGAACCAATAAAAATAAATTAAGATCAGTGAACATCAAAAATTCGCAATGCTCTATACAATCTTTGAGGTCATTGACAAAGAGACTAAACAGCAAAGGAGAACAATGCCCACCCTGAGGGACCCCAGAGCACACATCAATCACTCTTGACAAAAAAATACCAATTTTTACCTTCAAACTTCTCCCACTAAGAAAACTATGCACCCACTTCGCCAATCTTTCTGAAAAACCTAAATGTTTTAACTTCTCAATCAACAACAAGTGATTAACTCTGTCAAATGTCTTGGAGTAGTCGGTATATATGGCATCAACCTGATACCCCCTCTCCAAGGCATCCGACAGTTTACTGTTGTAAAGAAGTAGATTGGTTACCGTAGATCGACCTCCCCTAAAGCCATGCTGCTTGCTGCTTCTCAATTAAAATCTCTTTACACTGCCAATTCAAATAGTCATACATAAAACTATCAAACACTTTTGGGATAGAAGACTGTACAGATACACTACGATAGTTTTTAATATAATTTCTTGCACCTGACTTAAATAAAGGAGAAACAAAACTTTCCTTCCAAATGGCTGGAAACACCCCAGCAGACAAAGATATATTAAATAACTTACACAACGGCTGAGATAATGAATACCTACACTGCCTCAAGACCAAATTTGGAATTCCATCAGGACCAATCATTCTTATTAGGCAATGACCCTAGCTTATCGAATACCTCAGACACACCTATGGTGGACAGTCAATATTAATTTGTGGTAAAGCTCCCACAGGAGCTTTTGTATTTGAACTTGAGAAGACCGTAGCGAAGTGATCAGCAAAGAGATCAACAATTCCCTGACCCCCAGTAGCTATTACATTGTTAAGACTTTTTTTGGAAATTCATTTGAACAAATTTCCAGAAATTTCTTGGGTTGGTAGTCAGAGCACTACTTATTGTGTTTAAATAATTCATATAACACTTCTGTGCTAATTTCTTACTCTGTGCTCTAACCCTACTAAATTCCAAATAGTCTGTAGCATTCTTAGACCTCTGATATTTTATGTGCTTGTTTTTTTTTAAGAGAAAACTCCCTTCTTAAATCTCCAGAAAAGTAGGAAGGATGTTCTAAATTTCTTCTGTGGAACAAAACACTGAATCCCATAAAATTCGGAGACCATAACATCTAAATCAACAAAATGTGACACCGATCTATTGAAAATAAATAATCATTCAGACCCTGATAGTTACCATCTTTGAAATCAAAGTAAACCTAAGTGGTTGCAACCTAGCATTATTTAACTTAAAACTACAAGAATATGAAGTATGATTAATAGAGTCACTAAAAATAGGATCCAGAGATCTAAAACAATGAGTGGAACAATCATTCGTAAACAACAAATCCAAAAATATGTTTCGGCTGTTCGGAGCATCAATCATTTGGTGCATATTATAGAAGCCATACATTTGTGCCAGTTTTAAAGCAAATGAATTCCATTCCATTTTCAGCATTCGACCACCGCGTCTCGGGTGAATTAAAGTCCCCTACTATGTACAGGGTCTTCCCTTATATTTAGACAGCGCCTACTGGGCTTATTATAAAAGATAGAAGAAAACTTTAAATGCAAAAGTTGTAGGATTTATCCTAAATCGCCAAAAAATGTTAGGTAAAAAATACTAACTTGGTAATTTTTTAATGGAACACCCTGTATATTTTTACATATTTGGATTGCTCGAAAAAATCTAGACGTATTTCATGAATAATGTCCTATACCTATCTCTAACGGTTTTTGAAATGTTGACAGTTGAAAATCGACCATTTCCCAAGTTTGACAGCTTATAAAATCTAAACGGCTAAAGATAGAACAAAACGGTTTGCACTTTCCTATATTGGTTTTTCATAAGCGATCGTATGACACTAACTTTAGATTTAACCAGAGGTTAAAAAATAACCGGAGCTCTGAGTTCTGATGCATTCAATCCTGTGCAGGCCTCCAGCGGGTATAATTTTATTACATGATTTACACAAGTTATCCATCCTAATTCAGGTCTAACCTCACTTTTGAACAAAACATAAAAATTTCGTTAGACGATTCAAGTAATATCACAAACCCACTATTGCAAGGCAATACACCTCTGCTAACTATCTGTTCCCGATCCAGGATCATACTTAAACAAGGTTCAGGTTACTAAAGCATTTTTCCTTAGGGCAACAGACCCAACTGAAATAAAGGATGCTTTACGCAACATGAAAAACAAGAATTCCTCTAGGTGGGACGGACTGTCATGGAGAGTGTTCATGGCGATGCCATGCTTCTCCTTTTCTTCTGGTTTTTTCCAGGACGCCTTGATTGTCCCATTCTTCAAGGGACATAAACACACTTCCGCTAAGGCATAAAGTGAATGAACTTGAATCATTCATAGTTTATCGTGAAATTGACATATTATGTATCACAGAGCATTGGCTAAATGGAGAAGAGGTGAGTGTGCTTCGAGTTAAGGAATTCAAAACGGTGGGATACTCTGCTAGGCAGCAGTGTTCAGGCGGAGGAACCATAATCTTGCTTAGAGAGGATTTAGAAATGTCTGCAGAATGTGTAGGGTCTGGTGTTGATAAATGTATGGATTACTCTTATCATTTACATACAATCTTTTAAAATGTGTGTTTTAGCTCTGTACCGCCCTTTGACACCTTCTTTATGTTAGATCTGAGATCTAAGGCGGATGTTCTTATAGTGGATGATTTTAATATACCCTTTAAAACTGGTCAAACTGAAACAATCTGCTTGAATACACCATAGATAGCTTTGACCTTGAGCAAACCATATACTTGCCAACACGCTTGATAGTGTCTTTGTGAGCTCTGGTATAGTCCTGCTATCTTCGGATGTGGTTGATATGGGTGTGTCTGATCACATGGATCAAATTGTTGAAGGCAGGGTTGTAAGGAATAGCTCAGGTATTACTGAATCCCATAAGATGTGCAGACCGATAACACGGAAGGGCCTGTTTGAGTTTCATAATACTGTGAGTGAGACAACGTGGGAGTTCATGGGAGAGAGTGATGATGTGAAAAGGTTTATGAAATTTTGGAGAATGCATATCTGGGATCCTTCCCTGAAAAATTATATGTTGTGAGATCTGATCAGTCTTGCAACATTGGCTGGTTTACTGATGAGGTCAGGGGGATGCGTGACCAACCAGGATTTCTTGGAAAAGTGAAAAGGCGATATGACTTTGTAGGTCTCAAACGAGAGTATAACAGTTTAAGGAACTTGTACAGAGCTGCAATTCTTAATGCTATGGTTAGAGCAAATGACGGCCTCATTCGTTCTTCTGCAAACCCAACAAGGGCTTTGCGGCAAATAATTAATAATTATAGTGGTATGAATATGTAGTTTGTTAGAAATAGCCTAATACCTAAAGATTTTAATGATTTTTTCGCCAATATATCATAAAACCTAGTGCCGAATATTCCTGACTCAAATATTGATCCTATCAGCAACCTCCAGACAGATATCAGTGAAGGTCGCTGGGATGTCATTGGCAAGGAGTAAAATTAATATTGGGGTACCACAGGGCTCAATACTTGGCCCCATACTCCTTTTAATATATATAAATGTTCTTCCCTTGTGTGACCTGGCAGCCAAGTATACTCTTTTTGCTGATGACACACAGTGTCTTTCACAGCTAATCCCTTGGAGAAGTCGGTGAATGGTTCCATGATGGCACAAAATAGGGTTGAGCTTTGGTTCCAATCAAACAGGCTTCTATTGAATGCAGATAAGTCAAATAGGGTGCACTGTCAAGGAAGCTCAACAGGAGTCAGTACATTCTGCGGAACATCTCCCAGTGTGTCTCGGCTATTTTGCTATTTTCCAATCGCATATATCATATGCAATCCTAGCTTGGAGGACATTCAGCTGGGAGGCACAGGGTGTTTGGTCTGCAGAGAAGGGCAGTCAGAATGATATCTGGGTTGGGATATAGTGATGACTGCAGGTGTGCGTTCGTGTACCTTGGAGTATCGACTGTGCCTTGCTTGTTTGAATGTTTGATCTATGTTAGGAAGAATGTGGGACTGTTCCAGATTCATGAGGACATCTATGGGCGCAATACTCGCTCAAGGCATAACTTAGTTCCTGCTTACTGGCGTATAGGAAGGTGTCAGGATTGTCAAAATATATACCGCATTACCAGCCTTAATTAAAAATGTACCAGTAATTGCATTCAAGAAGAGGATGAAGGCATATTTGATAACAAACGCTTTTCATACATTTGACGAGTATTTAAATTCACATTTTAGTATGTTGTAAGTGTGTATATTATTAGGCTGCAGTCTTAAGTGTGAATTTTACTAAATTTTAATCTGTATTTATAACTGTAGATTTTATTTGACTTTTTTTGACGTGTGTAACACTATTGTGACTTAACATAAATAAAGTATTGATTATTGAAGGGACCATGATAGTCCTTCGAACTCTAGAGCTATAGCTCTGCTCCTCACTCTTCTTAAATTGGTGGAGACACTTGTGAAAACTCGAATAATGGACTTTCTAAAAAAGCATAATATTTAAAATATTCAACAATTTGGCTTCCAGGCTCGAGTGGGAACCAGTGATGTTGTATTTAATTTTCTAGAGCGTCTCTATATGCAGTTGATTCCCGGAGAGTGTGCAGCGGCAGTTTTTTGTGATTCATCCAAAGTCTTTGATTGTGTGAGTCACAGAATACTGCTGCAGAAACTTGAAATCTATGGTTTCAGAGGAGTTGCACTTAACTGGTTCCGCTCATACCTGTAGAGTAGAACACAGAGAGACAGCTTTTTGGGAACGCTGAGTCTAGTCCACTATAAATTGATATGGGTGTGCCCCAGGGTTCCGTCTTTGGAACAATCTCGTTCCTTATTTACGTCAACGATCTTCCGCAGATTCTAATTATGATCAAATTTACTTCCTTTGCGGATGATGCGGCAATACTTTGGCATGATTCAGATCCTAATTGGCTAAAGGCTACTATTGATGAAGACAATTCTGGTGAAGTCATGGTGCGAATCTAACAGGTTGACCAATATTTTGACTTTCAAATGTAATCTGGAGGCTATTACTCTGCCAAACAAAATAATCAGTCCACCTAACACTAGTAAGTTTTTGGGTATTGACAAGCAACTAAAATGTGAACTTCACGTTTCTTCTCTAATAAATAAACTGTCATATAACTGTTTTGCTATTAGAGTAATTGCAAATTCACTTGGATTTAGTGTGGTTAAAAATACCTATCATGCCCTCATTGAGTCCCATCTTACGTATGGCGTAGTGTTTTTGTTTAACTCACTATTTATGTTGCATAAAAGAGCCATCCGTTATATGTGTGGAGTTCCTTTTCGAATCCCTTGTCGAGCCTTATTTTTGAAAAATTCTGTGCTGACCAAAGACATATATTGTTTTTATATGTCTTTGGTGCTGACAATGTCTTCTATATTTATACTGGAGACAGCTTGTCTTATCCATAAAAAATATGGGCATCAGCTTAACCCTCTATCAGTATTACAATTTTCGAAACTCCTTCACACTTGCACTGCCCATCCCAAAAACTGAGCGGGTGAAGGCCTTTATTGTCTATGGGGGCAGGAGGGTTTTAACCACCTGCCTCTTCGCATAAGAAAAATCGAATAATTCAACATCGTTAATTTTTCAGTTAAGAATTTTTTACAGGGTACAAATATCCAAGATAATTCGCCGACTTTTTGAAATAATTTGATATTGCATTAAGTATTACGTTGCCCTGTTCCGATTTCACACAAGTCTAAATATAGTTAATTTCATATACATCTTGTACTTATATCTACACAGAAGCAATAAAGTAATTAATTGCTATAAAAATATTGTATGCCAGTGTCAAATGACCGTTTTTTGCACCTGTTCTGTGCGGTGTGCTGTGTTAGACACTTTCTCTTCTGTCCAATAGACTAAAGACAAAGTTATACTTTGGGATACATATATTAGACACATATTATTTTTTCCAGGATGCAGATAAAAATCCTAGATGGTTCCACTGCGACTTATGTGACTTGGACCTAACAGGGAGAATGCATGCGGAATCGCACTATGCGGGTAAAAATCACCAAAAGTGAGCAGTCGATTTTACTTAATATTTTTTTGTTGATATTAATTAATTTTTGAACGTATAGGTATGTGGTAAAACTTATGGATTACTAAAATAAAATAAAACAAGCTGGCATAATAACATTGAAATAACATTCAGTATTGCAGGACTAATTATTATTATAGTAAAAACTGTCCCCAAAATTGACAGTATTTATATTATAATTTCACATCTCCTTTCGAAGGAGAAGACAATTAAATAATTATTTTTTGCAAATATTGATTAATGGGCTTTTAATTATTGTGGATGATAGAACTCCTTCAAAAAAGTATTCAGAATTCAAGAAACGATTCCTGATGGATGAAGTAAACTTTCTTAAAAATTAAATTATATCACAGTTATGCCTATGTATGGTCATTTTGTAACATGCTATTTCTCTACAAAAGGCCTTCGACTAAGTGCCACATGACTATATGGGAAAGATAAAATGAAATATGACACCAGACATTAATTTGTTGATAAGCATTTTATTTATTTCACATTGTTTTGAACTTTTTAGGGCTATGATGGGCCACAAAACACCAGCTGGACAAGGATATTATGACAAGGATGGAAAGTGGATACGAGTTAAGTAAGTAAAATTTCGATATGAAGAGTTTTCAACAAAAACTACTCAAGTAATTGCCTAATCATTGATGTGCCATATAATTTAATCCAGTCCGATATCTTTGAATGACATAACAACACTGAAATTCTAAAAAATATATAGTCTACAAAATAGGGCTTTATAAAGTAGTTTGGCATTCAAAACAATATTTTAATTTGTATCTTTACTGTCGGAGTTTTCTGTAAATAAGCCTATTTAACACCAATTTTTATTCTCTTTTAGGGGCAAGAAATTAAAGTCATACGACTTCGAAAAGGGTGAAGATAATTTCGGTGTAGATTTCAAGAAACACCAGCAAGAAAGTGAAGGTGACCCTTCCGTTGCCGGACCTCCCCCCAAAAAAATAAAGAAAGATGATCTATCCATATTGAAATTCCATTGTGAAATTTGCGACGTTAACACTACATGTCAGGAGCAATTGGAAACTCACTATAGGTAGAGTTTCATAAGTTTAAGCTTTAGAAGTTCGACGTATTTATTTCATATTCAGGCCTAAGCTTTCTTAGTTACGATCGCATGTTACTTTCATGGTTATGTTGTGTATATATTGTCCATATAGAAATAGCAAATGCTATTTCTGTGTAATATTTTATTCTCTAAAGATAATGCGAGTCATTTAGGACCGTCACTAGTGTACGGATGCAAAATGTGCAGAAAGAACCTTAGTATGGACACATAATCTCATGTGTTTTTATTCTGTTCGGCACACACACGAAAGGAAAATCCCATGCCACTCAACCATCGGTGCGTGTAGCTTGTAGTTTTCGGGAAAGGCGTTACTTGGAAGTCCATTCCAGAGCGAGGCAGTCCTCCAGACAAAGAAGTCTGGCGACAGGGACGTCCCAGCTGTTCGCAACTGAATCGTATGTTGATGAGCAGCTTGTGTCTGACGGGTGTTTCTGTTTGGCACAACTCTATGTGGAATCATATGTGCCAACTCGTTCGAAAACCTTTTTTTTTTTTAAGTCAACCCTGGGTCATCCACAAGACGCACTACTCTCCTCTGTATGGAGTCCAGTATCTTGAGCAAGTGTTTTGGTGCCGAGCTCCACAAATGGGAACAATATTCTATAGATGGTCATATCTGGGCCTTATAGAGCTGATGATGAGTTGTATATGAGCGATTTTAGTGACGTGATTACGACAATACATGTTGTTTCCTACGTTGATACCCAGCAAGCTTATGGATGAAGCCAGAGTCAGTGTTTGTCCTGTCATTGATATGTCAGATCCTGCGGTGTTTACTTTTTTTTTCAGAAGACAGCTGCTTGAGTCTTTCCTGCGTTAAACCGAACATTATTTTCTTCACCTCATTCCTCATTGATTGCAGCAATTTGACTCTCGCTCGCGTTGGGAACGAACAGCGGTCATTGGACTCCGCGACATGAATAAGAGTGCTGTCGTCTGCAAAGCTGTAAATAGAATTGTTTGTTCTGTCTGACATCGTTGATATAGATCAAGAACAGTGTGGAAGATAATATACTCCCTTGAGGAACTCCGGCATTGATTTTAAATTACTCCGAGAGATGTCCGTCAAAACCAATCCG
>JAEQML010078652.1:0-12336 GCA_016904865.1 Pissodes strobi | reverse complement strand
CAAAATCTAGACTTTTATTTCGTCGTTCCCTAAACCCAACAAAATCCAATTTGCTGCATGTCGTGTGTGCCACTGCCATAAAAAAAACTCTGAGGTTTTACACTCTGATTGCTTGTTTTGAAATAAACATTGATTTGTATGGGACTTGTTCTTTATTGTTACTACTAATTTTGACGCAATGTCACAAACATCAGTTTGGGCTCCTGATTTAACAACATCTGATTTATGCGACTGATTTACTGATTTTGACTTGTCAGAAAAGTCAGTTTTATTTTGCGTTTTTTAAAAGTTAAACCCCTTCCGCCTGAGACACAGGCGTCGATTTTAAATAACTAGTCTCATCCACAATAACATCTCTTACTACAACAAACTTTTGTCATTCCACTTCCCATCAGACTTAATACCCATTTGGTTCATATCCCAGTAATATTCCTTTTTATCCGATCGGACGAAAAACGACACCTTTCCGATGTGTTTTCCCGCCGCAAAAGTCATGATTTCAGTATATTGTATTCGTTGCATGGCAACATGCAATAACTGTACAAGAATATAAAATAACTGGCCGGGAATATAACATTCCCGTCCTAGGCCGGGAGTGTAACATTTCTGTCATATTCAAACGCCTTGTTTGTCAGATCTGACATCTATCAAAAGTAACATTTAGTTGTAGTTTCCGTAGCTACGTAATACTCTTCAAGCTCGCTCGATTCAAAACTTGATATTATGTTGAGTTTAAATTTAAAACACCGTTTTTATTTAGAGTCATATTTGGCTCTATTTTTATAAATACGTATTATAATTAATTCCGATCGGATAAAAAATAGTAGGTATGTGCAACTCGTAGGAAAAGCACATTCCTGGACTCCTGTGTTGCTGGCCTCGGCTACGCCTCGTCCAGCAATTACCACAATCGTCCAGGAATATTTTGCTCTTCCTCCTAGTTACACAATATACTATTCCAAGATTTTTCTTCAACTAAAACGTTATCATGCACATAAACAGTCGAACCAAAAACTTTAAGATACTTTATTTGCGGATTTTTATTATGCCACATTTCATGCGGTGTTTTATTTTGTTTCATAGCCCTGGTTGGTGTAATACTTTTAAATAAGTCAGTTATCACTGCTTCCCTCCACCAAACTTTCTCTAATTGTGCACCGTTCACCATTGTACGAGCGATTTCAGTTAGAATTCTAACCATTATTTCAACGTGACCCGACAGTACACAATCTCAGGGCGTTTCCACACTGACTGTAGACTGTCCCTCGTAGCCGAGCCGCCGCAGATCACGAACCAGATTGATCCGGATTCGCTCCGACGCAAAACACTGTCGTCGGAACACATTAGGTATTATAAAAAAAAAAACTTTAAAAACGCATTGATACATCTTAAACCTTCGAGGAGCAGGTAAAAAGGGTCGAGCCGCGTGATGTGTGGGATCGGAATTTTAATAGTTTCTTGTCACACCCACACATCAAATGGACTTTTCCATAGGTATAAAAAAGCCGCAGCAAGAAGCAGAGAGGGGTATTTCGAATCCACTGGTTTTGGCTATTCCACTCGCTAAAGCTCGAGACTGGATTCCCCTTCAAATTTCCACATATATTCAAATTAACTCATTAAAAACCGGTCCGATTCCTTCCACTCGTCAAAGTTTGAGACTGGGTTCCCATTCAAATTTACACACATTCTGATATCCACTGGCTGCAACTAGAGACGAGTCTCTCCCACATCTTGTATAGTTTCTCAATTATACGAGAAATTGAGCACCTCAGTAATTTTCCTGAGCCAAATGAAGTTAGGAACAAATCCTAAAACCTCAGTCATAAGCGCAACTCGCAGGAGAGTCGAGACGGCTTCCTTACAGATAAGTAAATTGAAATTCTTTAGATCCACTGGAACTCTTTACGATTTAATCGCTAGACATCATTTTAAGGGAGGGTCGTACTTTCAAACCTAGTGCTTTGGTGAGGTGATTGTGACCAAATATGTTCAAGTAGACCTTAACCCTCTTATCTGCAAATAACAACCGAATAACAAGTTGGGCTAATAGTAGTAAGATCCTTAAAGAACACAACAAAGGGTTCAATGGTGCTTCGGGACAAGAAAAGAGCCTACGGGACACGAAGACTCCTTCGGGACAACCACCTAAAAGGACCTTGTGATGTAATCTCCGTGGGGGTGTCTTAAAAATGTACATAATTTATACACGTCCTGGTCATATCTTACCACCGACCTCTATAATGGAGGTCGGTGTATCTTACCCACTATACGCTTCCAACTTGTTCCGAATTTTCTTTAGTATGTGCATGTATACTAGGCTCTATGCAAATGTTTCCTGTATGAATGTAGCTATCGAACGTAGAACACAGTGTAAGGGCACATACTGATATTTTTTTCTTGTTTTCTTGGGTCGAGGGCCTCATTGAAATGTCGTAACTTAATTTTCGGAAATAATTTTTTCATTCTCATATAAATTTTTCCTTTAATAGATAAAGTCAATTCATTTTATATTCATTTTTAGTATATGGCAACAGTTATTTTGATGTACCTACTACGGAAAATTCGAAGGATTACTTCTTCCAATATTTAGACATGACGTTTAGGTTAAAATACACATATCTTCAAAAGTCTGCCACCCCCCTCCCCCCTGGGTATTTTTTAAAATAATCAAATTAAATTTTGAAAATATGTTGAATCTTATTCCTTGCTTTAATACCAAACTATGTGATACACCTTTGTAATTTGCTTGCCCAATAATACAGAATAAAGGAAATTAAAAAAAAAGTCCAAAAATTTTATTTTATGAGAAAAAAAATGTTAAATGGTAACAAAAACTAGTCTGTATTATCGCCTCTCCTTTTAATTGGCCAACGCGCCGCGGCATCCCGCGAATCAGGTTATCAATAAAATGATCAGGCATATTGTCCCACTCTTCTTGAACAGTCAAGTCCTGGATGATTAAACGGGGGGTTTTCTCGATTGGATATTGCTCTGCCAAGATAATCCCATACATGTTCAATGGGATTCATGTCTGGAGAGTTTGATGACCAGTTCATTCTTTGGCTATTTCCTTCCTGCAGCATGTTTTGTATCCCTTGCGTGCGATGCGGACTGGCATTATATCATATTGAAAAATGACATTTTCCTCAAATGCATTGCGTAAATGCTGAATGTTTGGTTGAATAATGTTTTCAGCATATATGGTACTCGTCTTAGTTTCCTCAATCAAAATAAGTCGGATACTGCGACCAAACATTATAAACAATTTTTTGCATTAAAATTATTTTAATGCACTATAGATGGTTGGAGTCTGTGTAAAGTGTGTAGGGGAATTGTGACAAACGTTAAGAAGTTTTGTCTACAAAACTCATAGATCCTCAGAAATTTGTGGCCAAAAACCTACCAATCAAGAATAAAATATATTTTCGCCTGAACCTTAACATTTATAGGTAGAACCTAACTAACTTAACCTCGTTCACGGGAATATAAATAAAGAGGGAATTAAATTTCCGGACGCACTGAATGCACAACTGACAGTGACATTTTTGCCAGTGTGCCCTCAACTTGTTTTTGTCCTTTTGGGCCAAGTATTTTTCTAGGCGATTGAAGTTCCAGTCTCGTTACAATTACATTACAAATACATTTTCAAGATTTAGAAAAAATAGTTTTCCCTCCTGGTTAAACCCTATAATCCTGCTGAGACACGTAGCTTCAGGTTTTCTAAGGGTTTTGTTCTAGATGTCTTCTTGGAAACCCCTCAAGCCAATCTGTGTCTGCTAATTCGGTAGTTTTATTAAAGGGATTCTGTATAATATTTTTGTGTACAAACTGAGAAGCTAGGCGACGAAGGACGTGCCATTAGAAGCACATGACCAGCTATTTCTTCGGTTCATTTCCTGGCTAAATATAGGTATTTGGTCGGAGCGTATCCTTTTATTTTTCTTTAGATGGTTCCTTACAGTGGTTCTGGGAATATACATTCTGTCTGAAATCTTTTTCACATACTCTCCCGGAATAGCTGTCTGTCATTCTTTGGCGGACCATTTTGCTCTTTTTGTTATTTTTTCCTGTGTCTTCCTATATGAATAGTAATTTGCAAAATAACTGGAGGTATATTGGAGGGATATTTATTATCGTACATACCTCTCAATTTGAAAATCTGAGAAATTATAACGAACGGCACATAAAACACTTTCACGACCACGACAGTCACATATAGGGATGGCATGGCAACGATATATCGAAATATTGAATATATCAATATTTTTCCTAAATATATCGAAATATTTTAATCGATATTTTCTTGCCGATATATCGCATATATGGATATCATGTCGTTTCGATAAATCGTCGCACAAAAATCTTATTGCGTAGAAAAAGCACAAATTATTTAAAACCCTATTTGTCTGTTAAAGTGTAAGGAATAATTCCCTGAAAAATTACACATTGTAACTAACGTCACCTGTTGTCTGTCTTTTAGTGTCGTTTGTCATTCAATGGATTTTCCCCACCGCAGTTAAATAAAAGAAAAAATATCTTTGCATTAAATCGCTGACACATCGGAGCGAAGGTTTCCATTCGTTCGCATTGCTGAGGATTCGCCCCAATTCGTTCGCAGGTGTGGACGGTTATCTAGTTTGGAAGAATCTGCATTGTCCGTCAGTTGTTTTCCATATTTTCTTGAGATGGTACCTCCAGAGGTCATGTCCAGTGAGAAGGTCCACGACTAGTTTTATCTCATTTTTTTTGTGGCTCGAGAAGCTTTTTTGTGTAGTTAGGCGAGTGAGAGATGAGTATTTTGGCCTGTCTCTGCTCAGGTGCATCGGCCCAACGTGTCTCTTGCCGCCTTTTTTCCCAATTTCTGAGTTCATTCATTACGTGCCCTCTAGTGATGGTTCAGGCCCGTCAAAGGCAGTCTGTGCACCATTCCGTGCCAGCTGGTCAGCGGTTTCATTGCTTTCCACACTCTCGTGCCCTGGTATCCACATTCGGGTGAGTCTGTTTCTGTTTGCCAGTTGATCTGCAGCCATCCGACAATTCCACACTAGCCGGGAGTTGATTCTGCAAGATGCTAGCGCTTTTAAGGCTGCTTGACTATCTGATAGGATATAGATCTTTGAACCTCTTTGACCTTTTTGGCACATTCAGAGATGGCTATATTGATAGCATTTAGTTTTGCTTGAAAGATTGTGGGAGTGTTTCCTAAAGGTGAAAAGATTCGACACCTAGTTCCGTAAACTCCGGATCCCACTCCTTCTTTCCTTTGATCCATCTATGTATCAGACAAGTGACCACCTCTCTAGTTGCTTTATTATTTCCCCTGTAGTATTGCGGTCTTCAATTATCACTTCAAAGGAGCGATCAAAATGGAGTTTTGTTTCCATTATATCGGTCATCGCCTCTATCTGGATGTCCTTCACAATTTTAAGGTGGCCAGTCCTGACTTCAGTTTTTGTGTCCGAGTGACTCTATACGCATTGGTCTATGCCTCCTTTTCTATGCATATGTGCAGCAGAGGGAGCAGGTCAAGTAGGGTTTCCAGAGCTGCTGTGGGGCACGTTTTCATAGCCCCTGTTATACCCAGACAGGCGAGCTTTTGTACTCTTATTAGCTTTCGCAGTGTTATTATTTCCTTTGTTTTTACCCACCACACCAAGCTGCATGCGTAGGTTATAATAGGCTTAACAAGTGTTATAAGACAACCAGATGACGGAGAGTTTTAGCCCCCATATTTTACCAAAGAGTCGTCGACAGACCCAAAGGGCTGCTGTTGCTTTTTTGATAGATCTTTCCAAGTGTGAGTTCCATGTTAGTTTCGGGTCAAGAACGATGCCAAGATACTTAACCTATTTTGAAAGCTCTATCGTTGTCCCTCCCAAAGTGGGCGCTTTAAGGTTCAGCTTCCTTCTTTTTTGTGAGTGGGATCACTACGGTTTTGCTTGGGTTGACATTTAGTCTTTCTTGTGTACACCATGTGCTGACAAAGTTGAGTGTACTTTGCATACGTTCTGAGAGAGCGTAGGCATGCTTGCCTCTTATTATTATAACTAGGTCATCTGCGTAACCTTGGACTTCAAACCCTGCTTCAGTCATTCTTACCAGCAGATCGTCAACAGCCAGAGATCAAAGCATGGCCGATAGGACCCCTCCTTTATTACCTTTACTGTAACGGCTGTTTCTTCAATGGTCGCGGTGACTTCACGGTTGGTTAGCATGGATTTTATCCATTTTGTAGTGGTTGCTTCCACTCTGTGAGTTGTGGTGCGCTGAATGGATTTATGTAAGATGTTTGTCAAATGCATCCTCTATGTCTAGAAAGCCACTTCTTTTTCAGCCAGTGCCTCTATATTGCGAACGAGATTTTGAAGAGCATGGGTGGTAGATTTCGTTGGGTGGTATGCGAATTGTTTTGCATGCAGTGGAGCATTAGAAAGTAACTTGCTTCTGACGTGCCTATCGATAATCTTTTCCATCGTTATAAGAAGAAAGAAGGTTAAGCTAATGGGGCGGTAAGACTTTGGTTCCTCTTGTGATCGTCGCCCTGTCTTTGGTATGAACGCTACCTTAACTTTTATCCAGTTTTTGGGAATGTAGCCCAATGCAAAGCTGGCTGAGAAGATTAATTGAATGTGTGGTAGTAGGTGCTCTATGCCTTGTTGTAACAGGGCTGGAAAGATTCCATCTACTCCCGGGGATTTATAGGGTTTATAAAGCTATGTATCGCCCATCTGATTGTGTTTTTTGTAAAGATTTTGTTGGCTAGACCTTTTACCCTTTTTGTAGGCCGCTGAGCGGTTTCAATGGGCTCGTCTTCTTTTGCCAGTTCTTCTTTAGCAATTATGCTTGACCCGGGAAAGTGTGTTTCTAGAAGAATCCTTAGACTTTCTTCAGGTGTCTCAGCATAGGTGTCTTGGGCTCTATTCTTTGGTAGGCCGATTTCATTGGAGTGCGCCTTGGATAGCACTTTTTGTAGACGAATGGACGGTGCTAATTCATCTATCTCTTCACAAAGGGACCTAAAAGTTCTTCTTCTCGATTTCCGAAACCCTTTGTTATACTCGGATAGGGTTTTATGATAGTTATCCCAATTCCCCAGTCTTTTGGATTTATTGAAGGCTTTCCTCGACTCAGTCTTTAGCCTGTTTAGTGTGTTGTTCCACCAAGGCACATCCCTTTGGGTTGCCACCTGTTTCACAAAACAATTTTTTTCGTAAGAGGCTATTATAACACCTTCTAGGTGTATCGAGATTACCTCAGGTTCCAGAGTAGTTATAGCGGATAGCGGTTCGCCCTCAAGCTCCGACTTTAGATGCTCTTTGTAGGCAATCCAATCGGTAAGTTTGGGCACTCGGATACTAACCATCATTTTTAGTATTTTCAACGGATATGTCGAAGCGAATGTGTATGTGATCGGACATTGAGTGAGTGCCCGAGACATGCCAGTTGGATATGTAGTTTGTTATAAATGGGGTAGATAGCGTTATATGTAAAACTTCTTTTCTTGCCGCATTTATAAAGGTGAATTTGTTACCTTTATTAATAATGTCTAAATTTTTAGAAGACTAGAAGATATTGCTCCGTTCTCCCTTATCTATGGTTTGGGAATGTCTGATTTTGCTGATCGTCTCTTTAGTCTCTAGGCATTTGACTCCTTTTAGATTAAATTATTCGTGAATCAAATATACGTAGACATTTCGTTACCTTTTATATCCCTTATTTATAGCTACTCTAACTGTATATTGCAAAATTATTGATCGTATAAGTATAATAAATCAGAAGTCAACTCGATCGCTCTAAACCTGGTTGATGATTTGACCAGCAGTGCTTGTATAAACCCTCAAGACGTCTGTCTAAAGCAAAACATAGCAGCATTTAAAACAAGATATAATTTCAGTTATAATTCCTCCTGTCAAACGCCTTGCTAAAACCAGTATAGCGTATAGCATTTACTCACACACCCATATGATTATGTAAGTATAGGGAAAAAACAGTTTGTTGCAAAATTATTACCTACATTTTTGCTAAAGCAAAAACTTCGTTAATCGTATATTAATTTTTCCAAAAGTTTTGCTGCTCGATCGATAGTAAAACCTCAGTTCAAAATGTCCCTATCCTTCCCTTCAGGGATAATTAAAAAGGCGTGTTAACAGAACGGCAAGAGTACATCTTTTAATAAAAATGCAAATCTAGGTTGTTCGAAACCGAATAATAAGTGAATCCAAACATTAAGACCTGGGCGTGAAATCTCGAGTCACTGGAACAGCTTTCACGTAGAAAGACTTTGAAATAAGGATGTAAACTTATTGATTTTCACGCGACGAGAACAATCGCTTGTTTGAAGAATACAATTCATCCCTTGGACCACACCGTGTCTTCCCTACATGAGAGGTGTCCCAATAACACGATAATTCACGCCCTGAAACGAATCTTGTGATTAAAATAAGAGCGAACTTTGCATATCGAACACCATTATTCAATTTTTTTTTTATGGCAGTGGCATACACACTAAAGGAAGATCCTATTGCGCTCGACGAGCGGTGTGTATGCGAAGATGTTGATTGATCCGGTTGTTGAATAGTTGTAGGTTGCAATTAGGGGGAAACAGATGTCCTTGGAGTGAGTTCCACAATGATGCAGTGCGCCAGACAAAGGAGTTCTTGTAAAACAATGTTCTAGGTGTTTCCACTTGTATTGATTATCGCTAATTATTCTGTTGTTCTCGAGGTACTTGAGTGAATGCTGATTGACTACAGGTTCCATGACTTTGGAGATTATGAGAAGCAAGGCAATTGGGCTAGTCTGGGGGCGTAGCTTTCTTGCCTTTTTAAAAACGAACCTAATAATTCGCAAAAGGAATCCAATATGGTATTAATGAAATGCTAGATAGATATTCGCTAAATGAGTCCACAAGAAGCTTCTCAAAGTTCATACTCTTTCTACCTCAAGGTATGCTTATTGTTTTTTCTATATACTTATTAATTTGAAGTTGAGAATGACAAGAAGACCTGGAAATAACTGGGAACTGAGATAAAAACTTCCAATTATCATTCATAAAAAATCTCTCTCTATATTTCCACACTTGTATTAAAAAGAGATCTGCTGTATACACATTTCTACTCAAATTAAAAAACCAAATTAAAGAAGTTTTATTTTGGTGCCAAACCTCATTATCGCCACTGTTTGGAGCAATACAATACCCAATGTGTCTTTTGAAGTTATTCATGCCAATCCAACAATTGATGCTTTTTCTTTACTTAAAATGAACACAGTGGTATAAAGTCCGTGCTTATTTATAACTTGCCTATACAAATATAAGAAATAGCTTCAATTAAAACTTTGGGATTAGCAGACATGGGTAATTATTTAAATTAAATAAACGCTGCAAAACGTTTTCTTGCAATGAGTGCAATGACATTATGCTGTCAAAACTTATTTATACAAGAAGCATGCTTATAAGACTTAAAATTCATAAAAAAAGTGGTGCCATTATTAGCTACAATACTAAAACAAATGATATTTTCAAAAATCCAGCTGTATTTTTCTAAGCTTTGCTTTTAATATTAACTTAGTTCCAAATAAAATAATATTTTTATTTTCAAATATTCTGACCAGAAGACAGCTGAATATCTTATAGTCTGCTGCTCACAATTGCAACTTATAGTAGAATAATGCGGGTATTTTAATTTATTGCATTAAATAAATAAAACTTCTTTAATTTCTGCCAAAGCAGGAGCAAGTACTTTAAAAAACCAAAAAAGAAGTATTGTAAGACAATATCAATATATTATTTAAAGCACCACCTCCTAATTCAGTTAATATGTATCTCCATAACTGAAAAGAATATAAGTATAAAACAAATATAAAGGTACATTATAAGAAACAATAAAAATATATATCTTAGAGGATTGAATATTAGAAATTATTTTAAAAAATGGACATATTTTGAGTTATTTTACATGTCTAGCCAAACGCAATGCAGGATATCATTAAGAACTCAAAAAATAAACCCGAGTTCATTTTTACATATGATTCTTTTATTATAGGCTTCATTTTTGTATTAAAATGAAAATCGGTAACAACAATGGTAAAGTCAAATAAAAAGCTATTCCAAAATATTACCTTTGCATTAACATTTCCTAACTGCGTCTTTATAAATCCCACATTTGCAATTACTTAATTTTAAATTCAATATACATAATACCTAGCAATATTATATAACATTTTAAGATGCTGGGTATATAACCTACTAATTGTATGGTAAAATGATAATACAAAATCTTGCAAAAACAATGTATATAAAAAATTATTTTATCCAAAAATAAAGAGGGTCATTTATGCTATTATTATTATAAAACTACAAGTTTAATTCAAGTTTAAAACAGAAAGTTGTCAAATGGATGTCACTTCCTTGGATATAAAATAAAAGTTAAAATTTATTAACGCATATAATAATAGCCGATTTAACAATCTGTTGCAAGGCATTGCCTCTGAGTACATTTTATTCCAATTTCATATTGTTGATGATTTTCACATCAAGGTTTTGGCATTTTATAAAACTTGCCATCAGTAGGCGTAATACCCAAAAATTATTCAGCAGGTCAGACAAGTCAATCACAAACTTACTCTATATACCTTAAATGTAAACTAAAATATTAGTTAATATAGTAAAAACTGTATATGCATTGTTTTATTCATTACAAATACAAATATTTCTAGGGAAAAAAAATTTATAAAAAATTGAAAAAATACAAAACAAAAATGCAACTCTATGTTTAAATTTTGAATAAAATGATACACACAAAATAGCACTGAACAATATAATTCTGATTTCAGTCAGTTAAACTGTCTGTAAATAAGTATGGGTAAGTACTTATGTATTATATGGATGGATTTTAATACCTACATTATTATTTGCAGGAAATTAACATTTCGTTTGGTTTCTGTGGACAGGTTCTTTGAATATATTATTTTCACCATACTAACCGCTATGGAAATAAGCACTTGAGGTTCAAAATTTGTTTTGTGCCATTTTACATGAACATTTTTACTACCTCTGTTCACCCTACCTGCTGAAAATTAAGCAAAGTCCTATTATTCCCTTTTTATAGCTTGTGGAGCCTCAGCAAGTCCTTTTACTTTAAGTCTATCAGCTGTCTTGAGAAAGGCAGGAAGCTGCTCCTGACTTACATTTACCTCTCCTGCATACATGAACTCGAGAATGGCTTGAAGATGGCTATAAGCAACGTCTTTTAATATTATTATCGGATGCTTTGATGGGTTCTCCTGAAATTTCAATTATTTGCTATACAAAATGTTTTTCATATGTCCTATAAAAATAGTAGAGGACTTTTACAAACTTAGGATGGAAAATTTTAGTTCGATTTTATTGATTAAGTATATAATTTTTCTAATTCAGATTAATTTATTAAGTTAGATACACTAACTGCCTACATTCAACAAAAGGCAATACATAATAATCACATCAGATTACAAAGGTCACAAAAGAAAAGATTAATTACAGGACAATAACTACATTACATCATTAAGAGGATAACGAATACAAACGCCTTAAAACCTCATTGGGTATTGCAAAATCAGAAGTACTTAAATAAATAATAACATACATACATAAGAAATAAAATAATCATTAAAATCGCCAAATTCGGTCTATTGTATACCTATTTACTATCTAATCTTAAAATACACAAAATAATTCACAAGTGCAACCTAAATAAAAGAATTCCCAATACTTATCATGATAAAATATCACTCATGCATTTAAATATTAGCTTAAATACAGTCGAACTTCGATAAGTTGAACGTGGATAACTCGAATTTTTGATAACTCGAACTGATCCTTCAAATCATTGCTTTAAGTCTGGAAAGTAAATGTATTTTGGTCTCGATAAGTCGAACTTCGATAAGACGAATTTCGCGATAAGACGAAATATTCTGGAGGAGGAACTTCGATAAGTCGAAATATTTCAAAGAGAACTGGTTGAGTCTGATTGTTAACAACGCTGTGTCGATCGATTCGAGTGGGTCAGTAGGAATCGAAATATGTGGGAGAACGAAGTGCGATAAAAACTGATAAGTGACTATTTTAAACGTAAAGATGAGAATATACACATTTAAACATTTATATACATGTTGCGTATATTATGAACATATGTACGCACAATATGTATATGTAATTACATACACTTAATACAAGCATATTATGTACATACACAATACACATATGTGTGTATGTACATAATATGTTTGTACTAAGTGTATGTAATTACATATACATATTGTGCGTACATATGTTCATAATATACGCAACATGTA
>JAEQML010078651.1:0-12337 GCA_016904865.1 Pissodes strobi | reverse complement strand
TGAGTAGAGCACGGCACAAATCTAATCGTTTCGTACTGAATTCAGTAGGTACATTTACATCGAAATGGCAGCACTGCCAGCGATGAAGCGTAGAACTGTGCGTATTGTGCCAGTAAGTTTAAAGCGTTTATATTCTGATACAGGTCTTTCGGTACCGACCAATCAACGTTTTACCATTGAATTAGCAGATTCACGTTTTTATCATAACGCTGTTTCCCGATGAGATTTCAGTACAAATATTACAGTTATCAAATCGTCTTTAAATGAAATGTACGATGTTGCTGGCCTCAGTTCGTGAATCAAGCCTTGGGTTAGTTGCAGTTGGTTTTTATTGGTTTCCTTCCGGAATGGCCAGAGGGTGGCTTCTCATGCATCCAATATCCGACGATACGATGATCCGACGAAGTTCCTGTTGGCCAGAATGTTTTGACGTCTATCTGAATGTTCTTCCAAACAATGAGACGTCGGATAAAGTTAAAATCATATTTAACTTTTGCCGATATCGTATGGTTTTTAACCGCAATTTTTATTTATTTTGTTTTACTTGACAACATGAAGGCTTCAAAAGAAGGTAGTGTGTTATTTGTATCCCATCTGCGTCTGTTAATATTAACAAATCAATCAAGAAAGATACGAACCAAAGCATTGTAGGTTTGAAATATTTATGAAAATCAAGCAAAGCAAAGGGCCTATAATAATTTAGGAATTAAGGCTATAACCGATCAAGAAAAATATTTGTATTATTTGAACATGTGTAGATGTAGATGGTAATTGCTAGGGAGTCGTTCGGCTAGTTTCAGCAGCCCGGCAGTGCTATCTTTACAGATATTTTGTGCATGACCCCATCGATATCTTAGTTTGTGTCAATGGCTTGACCCTACATCTTAATTCGTGTCCAAGAGACGTAGGCTTCTTCCAAACGAAGCTAGTTTCTTGGGAGGTAGTTGACTAACCTCTTTAGGTGATAGCTGTACTCCTTCAAGGTACTTGATCCTTTTGCAGAGTTGGGTTGAACATTGGCAAAGTTCTGCGGTTTCAGTTAATTATTGCAACATATACATGGTCGTGTTCTGCTTTGCCTAATGCCTTTAGGTGGTATTTTACCGGACAGTGTCTAGTGAGAAATCCAGCGACAGTTCTAATATCTGCTCTGTTCTTGTCTAAGAGCTGCTGTGCTGTTTTCGCAGAGATGGTTATAAACATTTTCGCCTGTCTTAGTTCTGGAGTGTCTCTCCAGTAGGATGACACTTAGTATTTTACCCATTTATTTAGTTCTTCGGTGATGTGGCTCTTCATAAGGCCACAATAGGACTCTGGACCATAATATGGTGCTCCAGTTCCGTATTTCGCAAGGCAGTCTGCTTTTTCGTTGCCCTCTATGCCTCTATGGCCAGAAACCCACATTAAAGTTACCTGGTTGTGTACTGCCAATTGTTTTAGGGTTTGCTTTTATCAGACTAGCTTTGACACGCACTTGAAAGCTCTGAAAATATGCAGCTGTGCTTTCTGTGAAGTGTTTGTGAGAGGCACTTTTCTGCACATATACCTATGGCACAGCTTATTAGATGGTTATATATTTGCCTACCTTGAGCATGTGTAACGAGGGTTTCCAAAATCTACTTCACATTTTAGAGCCCAGGTCTCGATTAAAAGAATACACTTATCACTCACCGTGTTCCGCCAAAAGCTCAAAACATCATGCCCGCTGCCCGGTCCGCCCGCGCAGCAGTGTGCCATGCGATGTCGGCTGTATCGAGTAGCTCAGTTTTCATGGTCGAAAATAAGATTCCCCGCACGCTTTTGCTCAGGAAAAGTCATACATCCATTGGAGAATGAGGCAACTGATATACAGTATACACATTAATTTGTTTGCTAATGGTTTACCAATGGGCTCTCCAATTTCACCTTTATTTGCCGAGATTTTTATGGCTGATTTTGAACAGCATTTATTCAACAGCAACAATTCATTAATCAGAAATATATTTTTTTGGGGTAGATATGTGGATGACATAGTTTGCATCTTTACAGGAACCAACAGAAACTTAGATATCTTTTTAACATTTTTAAATTCCCTAAACAATAGAATTCAATTTACCATGGAAAAATAATCTAGCAACATTTTAAACTTTTTGGACATAAAGATTACAAAGACAAGAGATTCGCTTAAATCTGATATACATAGGAAACCAACAACAGATGCAATAATTCATAAAGACTGTAACCAATCTTGCAAGTAAAACTTTCCTTTTCATAGTCTCATCCATAGACTTTTCAGCTATCCCCTAGACTCGGCGAGTTTCCAAAAAGAAGTATCCATTATCAAACAGATTGCAATAATTAATAACGGTTATAAGATCGCTTTGATTGACAAATCAACAAAGAAAAATCAGAAGAACAGTTTAACTAAACAATTTTATAACCCTACATGAGAATTTGAAAAGGAGCCGTTTAAATTTATCAATTATATTCCGAAAATTACAGATAAAGTTTCAAAAAAATTAAATAAATTTGGCTGTAAAACAATTCAGGTTAATAAGAATAAGCTAGGGAGAAGACTAATAAACAATAAAGACAAAATTGACAAACAATCTAAATCTGGTGTTTACAAAATAAATTGTGTGAACTGTGAAGCTGTATACGATTAACGATACGTAGGACAAACTGGTCGAAACTTAAATATTAGTAGAGATGAGCATTATAAGATCCTTTACACAAATAGTGCACTATATAAAAATCGGCCTTTCCCATTGGTCGATCCGCATGGGTGCTAACCCAATCTAACCCATGATACAAAGAAAAAAGAAGATACCACATTGCGCATGTGGGCGGGGCCTCGCCGATTGTCGACTACGTCATCGGTGACTTATTTTGGCGGCAGCCAGCGTTACCGTTTTAGTACATTTGTACTAAATTTAGTACATTTTTTACGTGTAAGTACAATAGTACATTTTATAGGGATATTGGTCAAATTTAGTACATTTCACAAAATTTAATTTCTTTCATGCAGCAGGACCATCTAGTATAGATAACCGCTGAAAGTTACGCTGGCCTTGTTTGAATGAAGAAACAATAGGAATCTTTACAGGAACCTTTAACTTTAAACTCTTCTGCCGTCGTCACACGGATCTCTGGTAGTTCCCTGCCGGCCGCTGCCGCAGAAATCACAAGCGTCTAGCAATAGAGGCAAATTTTCGATGTGATACCGTATATGCGCAATGGTGAAACAAGAATCATAGGTATTATTATGGCTTTGCTGACCCTCCGCACGCTACGTACGGGGACGCAATCAAAAAGAACTAACCAAAAATAACCCAAGGCTAACCCAAAATTAAGAAAAAAAGTAAATTAATGAAAAACAAACATAACCTTAAAAAAGGTAAACAAAACATCTCCCCACCGACTGGAATCGAACCCGCAGCCAGAAATGACAGACAAAAACCCCGAGCGTCTGCTTTAAACATATTTTATTTTCAGTTAGCTTAGCTGTTGCTGCTAGCAGTTGGCGTTTATTTATCTTGCCTCTTGTGTTTCAGATATTTATTTGTTAAGAATTTTGTTTTGTATAAGGTTAGATTTTTTCTTGTTTATGGTTTTAAAAATATATGTATTCGTAATTATAAAGGATCTGTAAGTTTTATTTCTATACAATTAATTAACCTACAAAATACACTTTGCCAACGAAAGCGAGCTTACAACTTTTAATTGGCGATAAAAAAACAAAAGGGTCTAGCCATAAGGGGTCAAATTTTCGATGCGATACCGTGCATGCGTAATATGACCGAAATATCGGAATTATCCATGTCTTTACGTTCTAGCGAAACTCCTTCAACGCCTCGGTGGTGTAGTAGGACGAGTGTTTGCCTGTCATTTCTGCGCTGCGGGTTCGATTCCCGTCGGTCGCGACAGATGTTTTGTTTACCTTTTTTTAAATTATGTTTGTTTTTTATCAATTTACTTTTTTTTCTTAATTTTGGGTTAGCGTTAAGTTAGTTTTGGTTAGTTCTTGTTGATTGCGCCCCCGTAGCGAGCGAAGGGCCATGCAAAGCCATAATAATGCCTATTATTGTTGTTTCGCAATTGGTCATGCACGGTATCGTATCGAAAATTTGACCCCTATGGCTAGACGCTTGTTAAAAAAGCCGCATTTACATTCAATTTGAAGTCAAATTCAAGCTGAAATTTGCCTGCTTGTCATATGGTGACAGCACGTAGCATTTACATTGGACAAAATTCGAAGTTGACTTTGAAGTGCACTCTGAATTTTGTCAAGCTGCTTGCCGAACGCAAGCAGAAAATATATTTATAGGTTAGATTATTTTGTTTATCTTAATATTCTTAATGTTGCTTTGTTTAGGATAGATCTAATTTGTCTATGGATTAGGTAAATTTCAATTTTGTGTTGGAATAAATTAACATTTGTATCAAACAATTCGGACACATGTAAAATGGACTTTGAAGGGCCCCACTTTGATGAAAATGAATTTTTTGA
This sequence comes from Pissodes strobi, assembly GCA_016904865.1. Lineage (NCBI taxonomy): Eukaryota > Metazoa > Arthropoda > Insecta > Coleoptera > Curculionidae > Pissodes > Pissodes strobi. Next base: position 7,848 of record JAEQML010078651.1, on the reverse strand, counting down.
AGGCAATGTATTTAAAAAAAAACGATTTCAACGAGGAACTGTTCTTAAAAATGATTTGTAATTATCTGGCAATTTACAACAACCAAAAGAAAACATTCCATACGTATAATTACGTAACCTAAAAATTCGTTCAATGTAAATGACATATTTGCGAATTGCACTTTGGCTTGGACTTCAAATTGAATGTAAATGCAGCTAAAAACTGTTTAGTACAATTTAGTACATTTTTGGGATATTTGTAAGTACATTGGTAAAATCGTCTGCGGTAACACTGGCGGCAGCCAGTGTTACCACTGCTACCCCGTTCGGGACAGTTCTACCCCTTTTTAATACAATTTCGCTCTCTTGCTCCCCTCGAACATATCTACCCCGATCCCAAAATATCAGTTATAAAAAAAGTTAATTATACAAAATAGTTTTAAAAAAGTGAAATAATCAAGAATCTAGACATGGTCTTTAAAGAAGTCCAGACGAAGCTTTATAATAGTTTTCGGCATTTTTTAGCTGTCATAATAAGCTAATAAGGCATTCCACTAATAGATGTCGCTAGAAAACGCGTGTCCGTTAATTTAACGATATTATGGATCGATATTGACTTGGTAACACCCAAGGAAATCCTTGGTAACACCATTGTCTTTCCTGTATAAACAATGGTAACATTGAATGGTCACCCAAGGATTCTTGATTATCGTGATCGTGATTCCCCTGGGAATAGCGCATTGTAGCGTAAATCGTTAATGTACTGAACTTTTTCTGCTTTTTTGGTAATTTTTTAGTTGACGTGTCAGGCCGGTTTTGTCGTTTTTTCCTCAGAAACACACAAATTGAGTATTTTACGTAATTTTTCGGCGTTTTTATTTTGGCGGAAACTTAATAGTAATCAAATGTTTTGCAGGACAGTGGAGCGAATTGAGGTGCTGGGTGGGGTAAAAAGTTGTAGGGAAAAAAAGAGAAAATATTCGGTTCGCAAAGACGAATTTTGTTAAAATTTTGTTATTTTTATACATAATCCAGTGGCATAACAAGGTTGGGGAAAAAGGACTCCACTGTCCCGTTGCAATTGCAACGAAACAACACTAACAGAAAGCATGCTCATTGAAATCGGAGGATCCATTTGAGCCGAAAAAAAGCCCCCAAATTTTAAATTTTCACACAAATTTTCAGCACCACTTCACAAAAACACTGGAAATATAGGCAATACACAGCCGAAAATCTTTTTTTTTTTTTTCATTTTGGGCATGCCTTGAGTTGGTGTGGGTGAGTTTTGTTTGGTTGCGCCCCCGGAGCGAGCGTAGGGCCATGCGCGAATTAAAATATTAGTAGAACCATAAAAAAAATAATCAACTGCAACGGGAAAGTGAAGCTCTTTTTTCATATCCTTGTTAGGCCACCGAAATATTTATGAAAATAGCACATATTTTTAACAAAATTTGCCTTTGCAAACCGAATATTTTCCATTTTTGTACTTTTTTTCCCACCCAGCACCCCTATTCACTCCACTGTCTCGCGAGCCAGTTGAATACTATTAGGTTTCCACCTATAAAAAAAATACTAAAAATGACGTAAAAACACTCAATTTATGTGTTTCCACGTGTGTTTTTGAGGAAAAACTGTAAAACGACAAAATCGGCCTGACACCAGCTAAAAAGTTACCACTTTTTTTGTTAATTGTTGTAGTGTGCTAAAACTGTGAATATAATAGGTTTGTTCTAGCAGCGATTTCAAACGGTTCCAAACCATCCGGAGTTTGCGCATAGCGACATAAGCGACGCTTATATCGTTATGCGCAAACTCCGGATGGTTTGAAACCGTTTGAAATCGCTGCTAGAACAAACCTATTTTGTCCAGAGTCAAACTGTTTAGTGATTAGTGAGTTCCTTGGGAATGTTTAGAGTTATGCTTAGGCTTAGGCTAACCCTAACGCAAAATTTGAACTAACGTCTAGCCGCTGACGGTAACTGACTATCCATATTATGTTATTATGGCTTTTTGGCATGGACCTCCGTTCGCTTCGCTACGAGGGCTCAATCAACAAGAACTAACGAAGTGCTACCCAAACCTAACCCAAAATTAAGAAAAAAAGCAAAATTAATAAAAAACAATAATTCTTAATTTTGGGTTAGTTTTGGTTAGTACATATTGATTGAGTCCCTGTAGCGACCACCGATCTCCATATATGGATAAGCACAAAGCAATCCAAATCATACTGATTCATGCGCCTTCAGATGTAAACAAAAGAAGGTAATTCTGAGACTGCGCAGTTTCAATTAGCAGGTTATCGATCGATTCCACGTGCTTCATCACCGCATGGCCGCGAATAAGCGACAGGTCCGGATTTTAAGAATTTGGAAAAATATTTTTGCCGTTGTATATATTACCAAAAATTTAAAAGCAAGTTGATAGATGATATATTTAACACAAAAATTGCAAGCCATTGGTTTTTAAAAGAAATAGAATAGACCAACCGATAAAATATACAACTTTTGCTATTTTTTATATGCATTTGCCTTAAATTTTACTTTCTCTTTAAGTTAGTCTTGAATAGGTACTACTTTTAAAAGATACTTGTAATGTTAAAGTATTTTGCATTCACACATTACATACCACAATCTATAGGCAAGAAATACACCTTTTTTTAGTTTTTTAAAATATGAATTTTTGTTGCATTGACTAGCTAAAATAACTTTGGGGCAAAGAAAGGTTTATTAAAACAAAACATCATGATATAAACGTTTTATTTACATTAACTTACATTAGGTAGTAGTAGTAGTAGTCTATTTGGAAATAGCCAATAATACAAAATATGTAGGTAGTATGTACCAAGATACAAAATTCTTAAGACTAAACACATGTCTAAATGCTCATGAAAACCTTAAAACATTTAAGAGTAATTAGGAAGATTCCTGAGAAATTAAACTGATTATTTTTTATTACAACAGTGAAAAAAAAATTATAAGTATTTTTTTATTTCCACTAAATATGAATATTACGAGAGCTATGCCAGTTTTTAGTTTTGTATATATAGATATACTATGCATGGTGTGACGTAATAATTCATGTGTATTGTGACGTCATAAGCACATTTCAAGGCGTATCTGCCTCATTTTTCGCCTTATGAAAAAAAGAAAAAACACGTGTCCACTTAGTTTTCATGGGCTATCGAAAAAGTGATGAAACTTCCTCATTGTTCCGTATACCTGTTTCTGCTATTTTAATAGATTTTTTTTAAAATATTTTACAGACTGTTCTATAGGTTCAACATAGAAATAATCCGTGTGGGAAGCTTTAACATTTTTTTCCAATTTTTACTCCCTTCTTTTATTTTTTCTTTACCTTTACAGATAGAAAAGACATACAAATTGTACTTTACGTCACTCACTACACTTTTCTGTCCTAAATTTTTAAGAGAAGGGGGTAAATATTGGAAAAAAAATTAAAGCTCCCCCACGGATCATTTCTATATTATTGAACCCATATATGTAGTATGTAAAACAATTTTTAAAAATCTTTTAAAATAGCAGAAACAAGTATGGGGAACAATTACCCATTTAAGGATCTTAAAAAAAACTGTTTAGAGCATCAAAGCTCCTCAACAAAGTAAATTAAAATCCATCCTACCTATAAGAAGACTCTTTTAATACAAAATGATAAAACTGAATAAACTCACTGCTATTTATGCATCGTGACAGTAAATAAACCCTTTTTAAGATATTATTCCCATATTTTGTATGTAATGCTGCAGTTATCCTTAAAAGAAAATGATACTTACTTAAAATAAGAAATCCCTGGTATTCTACCCTTATTTTGGCAACACCAAATCATACACCGTTGAGTATTTTCTTTGACCTTGGCAGTTGACGCCATTGTCTTTTAAGGTCTTTTGTCTTTAAATCATATTCCTAACGTCTACACCAACTTATACACTAACAAAATACACTAATAACGAACTATTATAATAATAAACTAAACTAGATGTCCAGGAGTAAATTAGTTATTTTCAACGAAAACGATAATATAAGCCACTCAGACGCACGTACGTACTTCAATAAGTGAACGAAACGAAACGCCGAAACCCATTACGGTAAACACAGAAAAAAGAATTATTTCAAGCGCAAGCAACAAGCAAGGTCAGAAAAATTTAATAATATTTTTGATTAACGAACTGTAAAAGCTTTATGAGCTGATTTCGTTCTGTCGCTTCTCGGTGTTTGTGCGCATGAGTAAAATTATCCTATTTTCAGTTCTGTCCGACACAGAACCCGGTTTTTTTCCCCATGATTGATACGATTTTTCGACGCATGCAGACGGTTTGTGCTTATCCATATATGGAGATCGGTGGTAGCGACCGAAGCGAGGAGGGCCATTCAAAGCCATAATAATACGCATTATAAGATCCTTTACACAAATAGTGCACTATATAAAAATCGGCCTTTCCCATTGGTCGATCCGCATGGCCCTCCGCTTGCTTCGCTCGCTACGGGGGCTCAAGAAAAGGTAAGTTTGATTTAATCGGATTTTGTTATTATCAAGGTTTAGTTCGTCAAATTTTACGTCGTAAATAATGCGTTGTTCTGTGGCTGTTTACAGACTGAATAATCAAGCGAAGGGCTGCACAAAAGCGAAATACATTAGGTTTTCCCAGTTTCCCTCCGAGGATGTTTTAAGAAAAGCATGGATAAACTCTTGTAAGAGATTTGACACTTTTAATGTGCTCTTTGGCTAGGGTGTGTTCGAGGCATTTCGAAGAAGATTGCTTCAAAAGAGACTTTCGGTTTTAACTGTTGGGAAGTTCGGGAAAAATTTAAATGAGAAGTGTTACTAGCCAGATTTCAAACACTAAAACTACAGTTTTCATAGATAATTACTTCGTTTTACATTGATTGTCTTTAGAACTAAGGTGTTGTCTCCGATACCAATACTACATGTATTGACTATGAACTTACCAGTCTTGAAGTATTAACAATAATTACCATAGACAGTAATATTTATTAATATAGACATGATCAAATTGTATAAATATATAACTGGAAGTTGCGAATTATGATTCTTAAATAAGCTCGTCAAATATTATTTGGTAATTAAATAATGCATTGTGCTGTGGCTGTGTACAAACTAAATAAACAAGCGAAGGACTGCACTAAAGCGAAGGACATAAGGTTTTTCCAGTTTCTCCCCGAGGATGTTTTAAGAAATGCATGGATACATGCAAATATATTATAAGACTATATTTGGATACATGCTTGTAAGATATTGGACAATTTTACTGTGGATAATGCTAGGGTGTGTTCGAGGCATTTCGAACAAGACTGTTTCGAGAGAGACTTTCGGTTTGTACTGTTGTGAAGTTTGGGAAAAATTTAAAAGAGAAGTGTTACTAGCCAGATTTTAAACACTGAAATTACACTTTTCATCGATAATTACTTCGTTTTACATTAATTGTTTTTAGAACTAAGATGTGGCCTCCGATACCAATATTACATGTATTGACTATATGACTATGAACTTATCAGTCTTCAAGTATTGATAATAATTACCATAGACAGCAATATTTATTAATATAGACATGATCAAATTGTATGAATATATAACTGTAAATTGTAAGTTATGGTTCTTAAATAAGCTCGTCAAATATTACGTGGTAAAGAATGCATTTTGCTCTGGCTGTGTACAAACCATAGACATAATTACCATAAACAGTAATATTTATTAATATAGACATGATCAAATTGTATCAATATATGAGTGTAAATTGTAAATTATGATTCTTAAATAAACTATTTAAAAATAAATAAATAAATAGGTTTTATTTGCTTTCTTTCTGGTGATATAAGTTTACTTATACTACGTTTTATGTCATATTACCATGATACAAAGAAAAAAGACATGTCATATTACAGTGCTATTCTCTATTTTGATATGTATTAACAAACAATAATGCTAATTAATTACATAATATATGAAACTGTAAAATTTTTAGTTGAACAGAATAAATTATTGTATTTATTGAGCTCAAAGTAAATATAGTGTAGGATTATACATTTGTTATTCGTTAATTTAAATATCATATAGTTCAGTTTAATAAAACGGTTATAAATGTATTTATAAAGTATCCAGTATGAAACACCCGAACCGATAAAACGAAAATAGAATTCTTGTGAGAAAAAGCTCTTTCGCTCTTCATGTGCTGTCCTTAAATGTCCGATTTTTAATTAAATATTTAAAAATATATATGGGCTTAAAATTAATAATGACGTTAAAATTTACATATGTAACATCTTTATGAAACTATCTTTAAACTTTGGGATCTGGTACCAAGATAAATATTGTTAAAATAAGGTTTAATAAAGTAGTAAATATAATGCTGCCATATGCTTGAATTTAAAATCAGTCACCAATTACGTCATGCGCACGACGGACGAGTTTTAGACAGCGATCGATCATATCTTGTATTCTTTGTATCATGAATCTAACCCAAGACATACCCAAAATCAGGAAAATAGCTGTTTAGAAACATAATCTTATAAAAAAATAAAAAAAAAAGCAACGGGTTCGAACCCGCGTTTTCCAGGTGACAACCAGCGATCTAAACCTCTACACCACAAGAGCTCTTGATGAAAACCGATTGCATCACGCAGACATATCGTAATCCGAGATGGATCGACCAATAGGAGAGGTCAATTTTTACATAGTGCACTAGTTCCAACCGTCTGATACGTCAGTGGTTAAATAGGGTGTAAAGTGCAAGAATGATAAACTAATATGAAGTGTTTGAGATGCGACGGTTGCTGGTTCGTTCCCCGTTAGTGCTAAGCTATGTTTTTAATTTGTTTTAGGTTATGTTGGTAAAAAAAAAATTCTTGATTTTGGGGGTGTCTTGGGTTGTTTTAGCGAAGGTTGCTGGTTCGATCCTCGTCAGTGCCAAGCTATGTTTTTAACTCTTTTTTAGATTATGTTTGTAAAAATTTTGTTTTCTTGATTTTGGATGTGTCTTGGGTTAATTTTGGTTTGCAGTTGGTCAGTTTTTGTTTGTTGAGCTCCCGTAGCGAGCGACGCAAGCGGAGGGCCATGCGAAATAACTTAATTATTGCCAACATTCGGCCAGTTGCCGAAGGTCACCAGAAAAGATCAAATCAGATCGCTGTCTGAAAACGCTAGTGACAACTCACAGCCGGAAAAAGGCGGGAATCGGAAAAGAAGGGTTGTGTTGTTTGTTGTTGGTAGAACTTTGCCCAATGATGGCTGTTAATATTTTCATTTTCTAATTTAATTATGTTTTGAAATTTGGAATGTGCTAGTCAATCTGTGCTTTACATTTTACTTTGATCTTTGATAGATATTTTTATATAATTATCAGTTGTTACACAGAAGCACTTTATATAATAAAATGGAAGATAAACAAGAAGATATTTTAAATGAAAAGAATATGCCTGTTTTTAACCATACTTTAACAGATCCAGCAACTACGGAGAGCCCTAACGGTGAAATAGAAAGTACGGAAATGTCTGTGGATATACAATTCAAGGAGAAATCTAATATAGAGTCCTCAAATATGAGGGGTGTTGAATCAGTTTTTACATCTAAGCATGAAAACAGATTCCGAGACAACCCCTTTGGGCCTCTATCTGTAAGTAATAATGATTTGCCATATGAAACAGAACACTCAGCTGATGTGCTAGACAGTGATTCAAATGATACTGAGAGAACCAAACCTTGTTCCATTGTAAAAAAGCACAGAACTAGGCTTATATCAAGTAGTAGCGAGAATGATAGTGACAATGAAAGCAATAATTGTATAGAGCCATCCAAAGAAGTAGATAATATTTCAAACATTGATATGGGAGAAAAATT
>JAEQML010078650.1:0-12337 GCA_016904865.1 Pissodes strobi | reverse complement strand
TGCATAAAAATGTAAAGCAATCAGTATCTGGAGCAAATTACCTGCAAGACTACTAAAACTGGTTTAAAATGTTTCGAAAACGAAATATCCGTAAATGTTCTACAATAGATGACCATATTGCAAAATAAATATAATTAGCTTCCTAAGAGCTATACTTGGTACAGGTATTTGATCTTACTTTGCTTTATTTGTCCAAAGCTGATTTTCTTGTTGGACATTCAAGAAAAGAGTGTAGAAGCTCTGTTAAAACTCTAACAAGGGGTAAACTAAAACACTTTATACATAAATTATTCGATAAAGCCTCGTAGGAGTCGACTCTTCCTATTATTTGATGCCTGCTTTCGTTCCTTTTCCATCGTCAGCTATTTACAAACACCTAAATAACGTTTAAATTATCGAATAATTATTACATATTCAAGAGCTATATAAACGAAATTTCGTATGAACACGACACAACTTAATATACAAATGCTCCTAAAATTGTCAAATTCACCACTGAATGAGGTGGTGAATATATTCACCAGATAACTAGTGAAAATATTCACCACTTAAAGTTCAAGAATATGGTAACCCACGGAATCGGTGAAACGAGCTTAATTTCACCTGGTGAAAACTTTCAACACATTTTAAGAATTGGGCCCCAGAGGATGCTTACATCGGCCGGAAAATATGTTTACAAGGTTTTTGTATTTGAATTTAAACAAACCCGGATAAGCCAAAAGTAAATACAACTATAACGATTCGGGGAATACTAAATCTTGTATGAAAAGTATCCTTAAGAGTATGAGTTTATGAGAGAATAGTATATTATTTTATATGGAGGAAAAGTGATACTTTTCATGGCGCGCTTGTGTTTAACAGCCGAACGGAGTGAGGCTGGTAATAGAGAGCAAGCCATGAAAAGTAACTTTTCCTCCAAATAAAATATGCTGTTTTTTCTTCAAATGTCGACAAATTAATGCAAAAACATCTCTTTTTAATAGTAATAATATCTAATTATTATTAAAGATAAATGGGTTCGCAAGGCGGCTTAGACCACGGTCGTAGGTGGCCTTGCTTAGACCGGTGTCGGTGAATATAATGTAACATAAAGCTGTCAGTGGACACTGTCAACAATAATTATTTTTTAAGATGGCGTCTCCGATTGCGTTTTAATTCCGTATTGATAAGCAGTTATTGAGTAAATTCGATTAAATAATAACCAATTTGTTCCTAAATTAGTGATTTTTATAAATGCAGTCACAAATTGAGTGATAAATACAAATTGTAGTTTAATAAATCTTGAGTTGTTGACGCTTATTTTGTTGTCTGTTTGTATTGTATCTATGTTGCTATGACAACACTTTTACCTCCGCCGGCGGAAAAGTGAAAAGTAAACCTCCGGCGGAGGAAAAACGAAACTTTACGGCCGCCTACACAGTCGAATAATGACGGATTTGCTGACGTTTGAAGAAAAAATAGATTAAAATAAAATAAAATCTGACTTAATTCTTTTATACCGTGTGGGCCAAAAAAGTATGCATAATTTGGGAAAGCTTAATACTTGCTTCTCAGAAAATGTTATTCTATATGGAAGTTAGTGCTTAAAGAAAAAATAATTTTAACGATACAAAAGCTCAGATTAAATATGCACGATGCGCAAAAAATAAAAATATGTTACTTTCTAAAACATATTTTTTGAAACCGCAGATGTGAAAAACAAGCGAGAACGCTATAAGTTTGTCCATAAGGGATGCATGCTTCATTCCTGGTCTGTGGATACATATACGATTTGGAAAGAGCTTAAGAGGTTATCACTCATTAAGGCATAAAGTTGAACACTGCACCCATTGCAGAACATAGACATGATAGAAAATAGGTTATACTAAAATATTTCAGGAAGTTATTATCATTCTTAAGATTTACAAATTAAAAACCACCTCAGGTTGACTGCTACAATCTATAACAAACATCGGATTCATAGCGAATTCCTTTATCAGTCATTCTCGACCATAATAGCTATTTGAAAGCTTTCGTAGCTGCATATAAACTGCAATAGGCATGAGCGTATAAATTGTTGCTAAATTTAAATTCCAGAGCTCATAAGGATAAACGTGCGAGTTTAGAGATAGGCGGATATCTCTTATCCCAGCATCTGTAAATAATGTTTCCCTATTATCTGAATTTTCCAGCTTCTGAAAAGCTATTATGACATAACGTGGCTTCTCTAAATATGTAGCTGTTTTTAAAGCCCAAATATCCGATGTTGTTTCACGTAGTGATGGTAATTAATAAAGATCCCATTTTCTAAGTGCTATTTTTACTCTTGCGCCATCACCAACTTTGCTGATTCTTGAATATGCCTTTAATTTTTCACGATCGTCAGGTACAATATGTTAAATTATCCACTCGATGTTTTGAATATCAAACACAGCGGTTACTTCACCAATCCAGTTGTTGAATGTGAGCGATTATTAATATAAGTTCCTATAGATTAAGAGCCAGCGCCGAAAAAATTCTCTGAATTTACTAAAGCCAGTTTTTTGACAGTTGATTACAGTAGTGGTGTACATAAACATACCGCGGTCAGTCAAGCCAAGCTTAGAACAGGGAACTAGGGTACGCTGTCAAAGTTGTCAAGATTACTTAGGAAATGCAACGAATTTACTAAGGCTGAAAATCGTTATACATATTATATATTACATATAAATAACAGTAATGTTAGTCAGTCAGTTGAATGGCGGAACCGAGCTGGTCAGTCAACCCCGATACATGTAAAAAAAATAAATTATCTACGATTAATTTACTAAACTCGAAAATTGTTCCAAGGGTGTAAAATGTCGTATTAATCATAAAAAAATTATTCAGTCAACTCTCTGGTGGGACAACACCCGTCAGTCAGTGTTTAATAAACACTTCCCTCGTGCGGCGCGGCGCGGCGTCGGAGGCGGCTTTATTACTTTGTTGCCATGCAACCCGCATTTGTTCAGAGCAGCGGAATTGAGATAATCAATTAGCACAGTTGATCACCGATGTCGTTATTCAACCATCGCAGGAAAATTCAGGTAAGTACGTATGCAAAAAATAATATTGACGTTATTTCTAGACACTCTTTATACCAAATTAGAGAAGGTATTATTTATTTTTTAGATTTCCAATCAGACAGTCAATCAGGAACAATTTCGTCTATCATTCCCTATTCAATTTCTTAAAAAGCACCTTTCAGCTTCCGCTGTGGTCATCGGTATTATAGTCACTAGTATTCCCAGTGATTAATGTCTTTGTGAATATTTATTTGTTCTGCATTAGCCTTATTTTAACGAAACGCAATATTTACATTTCCTAATAACTGCAAACTCACCAGATTGTGTTTACTATGGAAACATTGGAAACTTGAGGGTTTGGTTGGTGCTTAAAATGTGATACTATTCTTCCACTTTTTCAATGGTAGTTATGTATTATGAGGTTCATAGGTTAAAGCATATCTTTTAGTTTAGAACTTTTTTGTTGCGCTGGCGATGGCGCCTGGAGCCCCACGAGAGCGAGTTTTCTAAATATATACCAATACAGCACAGCGACGAGCCCCAACGCGCGTTATTCATTCAAAAAAGTAATTCTGTTGCGGTACACCAAAGTTTCGAGCTACGGATCTGCGCATACGTGACCGAAGTGTCAGAAGTATTTTAAGTCGTTCTAATATTTCACTACACGCATGGCTCTTCGCTCTTTGCCGGAGCGCAATCAAGCAAAACTAACCCAAGGCATGCCCAGAATCAAGAAAAAACAACTTTAAAAAAGATTTGCAGTTTCTGAATTAGCACGTACACATGCTTCAAGCTTCATTTTGGTGCGCCTAGACGCGAATGTCGAGTAGAGTTAGACTATATATTGAAATGACGACTGTATATTGAAATGACCAATAGCGCGGGTTAGAGGCGTGCCGCCGCCGCGCCGTGCTGTAATAGTATATATTTAGTAAAATCGCCCCACGGGCACGGCGGACGGGGCCTCCAAAAATACGGGGCTTCCCCGCAACTGCGGGCCCTGTGAGCCCTTAGTTACGCTACTGGTTAGTCATCACGAAAAGAGCAAGCCGCCGCGCAGTGCCGCGCCCGCCTGCGAGGTCCCTCGCGCAAACGAAATATATTTTTTTTTTTGCTGACTGACGGGTATTGTCCCACAAGATAGTTGACTGAATATTTTTTATGATTAATACGAGATTTTACATCCTTGGAACAATTTTGGATTTTAGTAAATTAATTGCAGGTAATTTATTTTTTTTACCTACAGGGTTAGTAAAAAGAACCGGAACGCTTAAATATCTTCAAAATCGTTAAAGCTACATTTACAAAATTCGGTACCTGGGGGTTTCCGGGCGTGCGGAATTGAACCATGATATCGGCACTGTTGCCAGCTTTCCCAGTTTTGTGCTACACGGAGTCATTTTGTTATCTTAAATGGAACGCCCCACTTATTTTTATTGCAATAAATTGGGCGTATCAAATTTAGTAAGGCTCCAAATTTTTAAAATTTTATCTCTTCTAATTGCTGAGATGTGAACACAACGCGTTTTTAGTAAAAAGTACCGGAACGCTTAAATATCTTCAAAATCCTTAAAGCTACATTTACAAAATTCGGTACCTGGGGGTTTCCGGGCATGCAGAATTGAACCATGATATCTGCACTTTTACCAAATTTCCCAGTTTTGCGTTACACGGAGTAATTTTGTTATCTTAAATGGAACGCCCCATTTGTTTTTATTGCAATAAATTGGGCGTATCAAATTTAGTAAAACACCAAATTTTCAAAATTGTATCACTTTTAATTGCTGAGATGTGACAACAACGCATTTTTAGTAAAAAGTACGGGAACGCATAAATAGAAAGTTATCGCACAAGTAAATAACGACAAGCAGTATTAAGGTCGGTCTTATTTTGACATTTGCACATGCGCAGATGTGGCGGAGCCTAACATTTCCCTTAATAAGGATAGTGCCTGACTTTATTTATGCAGTCTTTAGGTCGCCCTTATATTTTCCTTATTTCACGTATCGGAGAAGTTCGGGTATAAACGTACGTGTTTGTCAGTTCCTCGAAGCAAATTGTTTTCGTTTATACCATATACGTATAAATACATATATGGTTTATACGGTTCGAGAAGCATAACCTATATTCTCTGTAATTTGTGCCACAAAATATTTTGTGATTCTAGCATATATTTAATACTACTTCTAGTGGTAGTTTGGAATAATATAAGAAAAATGGCAATGGAAAAAGATAAAAACCGACGTCTTCGCTTTACATATGATGACGATGTAGTATTCTTACGGGAAGTTGTTGCACAAAATCCCATACAGAACTCAGAAAGATGGGAAGTTGTTCAAATTAATTTGGAAAAACTTGTGGCAAAAAATTTTTTAATAAGAACGTTAAAACAACACTTGCAGTTATTGCTGGAGCTCTGGATGAAAAAGGAAGTTATATGTAAGATTAAGTAAGTGAGTTTAACAAATAATAAAATGGTAATAACTTAGAGAAATGTTTCTAAAGGTAGTACATTTTAGTTTAGTTAAGTCAATCCATTGAAATCAATCGACTCTCTCAAACTCTCAACTTATGTAGTTTTTTTTTGTAGGTCAGGTAATGAAGAACCCTACACAGAAAGAGATATATTGTTGCCAGAAATTAGCATTTTATGTAATGAAATTCCTGCATTTAAAAAGAAACGTACAGTAATTCCCAAGGAAAAGAAAATTACTGAATTAGGAAAGGAAGCAAGGGAAAAGTTCGCATTTTCATTTGCAGAAAATAGCAATGAGGCTAGTGTACTCCTAGATCAGGATTTTACAGTTGAAAATGAAGAGGTGCTCATAATTGAGGATCATGATTACAGTTAAGTATATGCAAGGACTTTGGGATATATTTTCAAAGCACTTACTACTTTAATAGACCATTTAATTATATATAGCCTCAAAGGCATATGGCACTATGGGATTCATTCATTTGCATTATGATTTTCTACTTGATATGTGTTGTGGATATATTTTATGTTCTGTAAAATACAGAAGGCATACTTAAAGTGTTTTGTTAATTTATTGTGCATTGAATATCAAATTTAGGAACTCTTTTTTTTAAGCAGGATAATATATCAATGTTCCAAACGTCAGTTTAAGGAGAAGGAATACATCCTTCAGGCATAGGTTCCGCACCTCTTGCCAATATGTTAGAAATTTGAAATGATTTATATGACAAGTACCCTTACTTTGATATTCTTCATACTTAAATCAGTCTGGGAAATTTGCGCACACTGAATCTAATTTAAAGCTGAATTTAATGTTGCAACTACTTCCTATAGTGTATACACTATAGGAAGTCTATGTTTGGTTAAATCTAGTTTATCGGCATCACACTTTACATGTAATTAGCAGTTACTTGTAAGGTATTTAAATAAATAAAGATACAAACTAGAAAAAAATACTTACGTGCATGTGTTTTGTGCAATTTTTCCAACTACAATCTTATGTTGTAATTTGAAGTATTTTATAGAAATATCAAAATTTGACATGCTGATAAATAGTATTCTTTTTAGTACCCATCGAACAAAACACATACATAGAAGAGCCATCGAACACAGAAATATCGCAAATAATGGTAACCAAAAATATGCAAGAAGCTGAAATGCCTAAGAGGTCAGAGAAGTCTGGACCTAACAATGTGCAAATAGTGGAAAATGCACAAATCACCCCATCAAATAGGTAAGCATGCATATAAGTATATATACTTTTTTTGTATATATATATATCACTTTTTATACGAAATAGTACCTACAGGAAGGAATATCAATACACCATGAGAGAGGTGCCTTTTTAATACCAGAGATGTGATTGGAATAATTATAAAAGGCATGGATAGAAAAATAAGGCTTCTTTCCAGACAACCTACTACTTTTTTAACCACTAAAATGAATTTAAATTGTGCATATTTTGTCAATTTTATTGACGCTACCTGGCGTATTTTCTACTTGTCCCTATAGGAGCTAAAGACTAAATGTTATATTTCTATCTTATTTTAAAGCAAAAAACAGTCTTTAGTCCTGGAAGAAAACATTTTTATAATTAGTAATACATTTTTGTATTTTTCAGGACCAATTAGAAGAAAGTACAATAATAAAAGCAGAATTTTGAAGAAAGATGCTCTAGGATATTTAAATGAAAAACATGAAAGAGAGAACAGAATAAGGATGAAAGAGCTGGAATTAGAAGAAAGGAAAATAGCTATTGAGGAAACAAAATTGGCTCTTGAAGATAAAAAATTGGCTCTTGAAGATAGAAAATTAGCATTACAGGAAAAACAAAATGAACATGTAAACATGGAAATGGTACAGAGGATGGAGTTGGAAAAAGAACGGTTTCAATCAGAAATGTCTGGAAGAAAAATAACAACCAGTTTGTTGCAATCACAACAAAAATTAATTGACTCTCTGATGAAATTTTCCGAAAATGAAAAGTGAGATGTGCATTTTAAGAGATATCTATTTTGACAGTAGTTTAGTTAGGTAGTTAAAAGTATATTCTTTTTTTTACCTATTTCAATAATAGTATATTTCATTACTTTTCACCTTTGAAATATATCTTTTGTTTTTGTAGTAATATAAAACCTTTTATTTAACCAGTTTTCAACAAAAATAATGGAACATAATGTTTAATAATATTTTTATTTTACATCCCAAAATATTCTTCCAAGGCAGGCGGTTCCAAATAGGCTACCATACAAGCAAGTGTGGCAGTTTGTCAATAACACAGCTATTTTGTATTGAGCTTCTACATCCTGCAAAAGTAATTTTTGATTTTTTCTGAAATCTACAAAAGCAAACTCCGACACTATCTTTTGAAAACCCCATTCCACAGCTATTCTCAGTTTTCATGGAAAGATTAAATTGCTGTTGATAGTCTGGCAAATCTTGTGGTCTTCCTTGGTATGGAGACAGTAACAATTCCATCACTCCATAAGCTTGGTCTCCATAGAGTGGGTACTTCTCATTTTCATTAAATACTGCCTTCCCTTCTAGTTCATTGTATAGGAGAGATTCTCTAAAGATCCCGGCATCATGTCTTCTTCCTGGAAAGCCTCCCTTTAAACTTACAATTATCCCGTCAGGACAAAGTACTGATTGATATTTGACACAGTGATACCTTTTGTGTCCCGAGTAGTATTCCTCTTGTTGTATCGTGGGTCTGCATATCTGTCTAGCAGTTCCGTCGATGAATCCCCAACAATTATGTACTGCGCCTCCTTTATTTTGTACTGCCTAGAGTAATAAAATTATTATGACAGTTAACACAATCAATGTGTATGTAGTATGTTAAATGTTTTCTTACATGTGCATAATACTGGAATTTTGCTTGATTCAGCCACTGTAATTGATTGAGATTATTCAATAATCTGCCATGATTTTCCATTATAAAATTCACCATTTTATTCACAATTTGGGACAAAGACTGAGGGGAAAGATTAAACATGTAACATATATCTGTCAATCGATTAGGGTACGCTAGTCTTTTCAAGAGGATACACAAACCTGTTAAACCTAAAAAATACATGAATTTTTCAATTAGCCATTCTAATTAACCGATATAGGATATAGGTGATAACTCTTTGGCTAACAAAAATGCTTACCCGTGACTTTATGGCGAGTCTCTGTTCGAATTTCGTTTGGCAACCCTAATACTTCCACTAGTCTTTGGAGATCATTTCTTTCAAATCGAAAATTGAGTTTTATATCGTTATCCGACAGTTCATTCAAATCAAAATTATTAACTGGCTGCCCTGGCGCTACCGCATTATCTCTATCAATTAAAATATGGTTTAAAATTACAAATTCTATGTCCTCGTTGTTTCCGCCCCCCAAGATAACTGCTTCCAGAATATCTTCCATTCTAACAGGAATAATCACTTTAAAATTAATCTTATTTTTCACCAAACCCCCATCTAAGACAACTGACAACAAAAAATTAGGTTAGAAATAGAAATAAGTGAAACAAGAAATAGAGTAGAAACAAGGCATTAGCAATAACTCTAAATGTAGCAACCAAATAAAGTGCAGCAGTATTTTAATAACGTCGACCTTAATACTGCTTGACAGTAATAAAGCAAACTGCGATAACTCTCTAATATCTTCAAAACCGCTGAAGCTGCATTTACAAAATTCGGTACCGGGGGGTTTCCGGGCATGCGGAATTGAACCATGATATTGACACTGTTGCCAGATTTTCCAATTTTGCGGTACACGAAGTCATTTTGTTATCTTAAATGGAACGCACCTTTTGTTTTTATTGCAACATATTGGGTGCGCCCAATTTAGTAGGATTCCAAAGTTTCAAAATTTTATCTTTAAAGTGCTGAGATATGACAACATCACAATTTTGACTCCGTGTACCGCAAAACTGGGAAATCTGGCAACAGTGTCAATATCATGGTTCAATTCAGCATGCCCGGAAGTGCCCCGGTACCGAATTTTGTAAATGCAGCTTCAGCGATTTTGAAGATATTTATGCGTTCCCGTACTTTTTACTAAAAATGCGTTGTTGTCACATCTCAGCAATTAAAAGAGATACAATTTTGAAAATTTGGTGTTTTACTAAATTTGATACTCCCAATTTATTGCAATAAAAACAAATGGGGCGTTCCATTTAAGATAACAAAATGACTCCTTGTAGCCCAAAACTGGGAAATCTGGCAACAGTGCCGATATCATGGTTCAATTCTGCATGTCCGGTAACCCCCAGGTACCGAATTTTGTAAATGCAGCTTGAGCGATTTTGAAGATATTTAAGCGTTCCGGCACTATTTACTAATAAAGCGTTGTTGTCACATCTCAGCAATTAGAAAAGATAAAATTTTGAAAATTTGGGATCGTACTAAATTTGATACGCCCAATTTATTGCAATAAAAATAAATGGGGCGTTTAATTTAAGATAACAAAATGACTCCGTGTAGCACAAAACTGGGAAATATGGCAACAGTGCCGATATCATGGTTCAATTCTGCATGTCCGGAAACCCTCAGGTACCGAATTTTGTAAATGCAGCTTGAGCGATTTTGAAGATATTTAAGCGTTCCGGCACTTTTTACTAATAAAGCGTTGTTGTCACATCTCAGCAATTAGAAAAGATAAAATTTTGAAAATTTGGGATCGTACTAAATTTGATACGCCCAATTTATTGCAATAAAAATAAGTGTTGCGTTACATTTAAGATAACTAAATGACTCCGTGTAGCACAAAACTGGCAAATCTGGCAACAGTGCCGATATCATGGTTCAATTCCGCATGCCCGGAAACCTCCTGGTACCAAATTTTGTAAATGTAGCTTTAATGATTTTGATGATATTTAAACGTTCCGATTCTTTTTACTAACCCTGTATATTGGGGCTGACTGACCAGCTCGGTTCCGCCATTCAACTGACTGACTAACATCACTGTTATTTACATGTAATATATAACGTGTATAACGATTTTCAGCCTTAGTAAACTCGTTGCATTTCCTAAGTAATCTTGACAACTTTGACAGCGTACCCTAGTTCCCTGTTCTAAGCTTCGCTTGACTGACCGCGGTATGTTTATGTACATCACTACTGTAATCAACTGTCAAAAAACTGGCTTTAGTAAATTCAGAGAAATTTTTCGGCGCTGGCTTCTACTAGCAGAGATAAATAAATATCTAAAGAGAGATTGCCGAATGATACGGAAGTTTTTCATTGCGCATTCCCGAGGAGTGTTGCGTTTGGTGGCAATCGTTGAAACTAAAATTTTGAACAGCTTACCCACCTGTGAGTCAGCGTGACATTTGATTTGAATTTGAATCTCGATCAAAAGTGATAAAATATTAAATTATTTAATTTGTTAACAACGGGTAATACTTTTGTGCCTGTTAATATTTGCTTAAATAGTGTGGTTTATTTTTAAGTAAAGTTGAAACAATTAAAGCGTAAGTATAATGTCTCTGAAATTCTATAGTTCGCAGTTAATATAGGATAGGCTTACAGAAAATTCGTTGATTTTTTCCGCGGGAAACTTTTTGCTTTTTATTGTTCAGAGAGAATGTAGACCAAAATATCTATTGTAACTGGAATATGGCCTTAGAAATAATCGAATACGATATATTTCCGCTACCGCGGTACATTTCTTATGTCTTTGTATTAACCAAATATTTTGAAGACCAAGCAAATAATATTGCATTTCTATACCATACTTAGCTGATAGTTGCCGCTAGAGGATGTTTGTTCCAAATTATACAGTCAGTAGCAAATTTTTTGTAAAATTGGCGTTGCCCAGAATTTATTTTTACTCTCTCGCGCATATAGGGCTATAGGGAAAATATTGTAATCGTCCAAAATATCGAATTTATTTTTTTTGCAAATCTCGACGAATCATGACCCCTAGAGTCCTAAAAAGATAAAATTTTGAAAAAAAAACAGTTTTGTATATCCCCAACACCTAACTTAGAATTACTTTTGCACAATATGATTAGATTAGTGTCTAAATAGATAAATTCCATTAAAATTATTTGGCGCAAATGGTTTATAAATTTAAAAAACAATAAATTTATATAAAATATGTTGGAGATTTATTAAATAATTACCTCTAGGTATCTCTAAAATATTTAGTATAAGTATCCCAACACCTAACATTGACATAATTTTGTACAAAATTATTTATGTAGGGTCTAAATAAGCAGTTTCAACTGAAATTACTTGGCGCAAAAACCAAACTTACCAAAAGTTACTAATGCATAGTAATACCTATTATGAAAAATGATCGGTAAATTTTTACTTTGCGCACTTTTCGAATTTTGCAATTTTCTTTGTGTGACATGTATTAGATAGTATTAGAAGTATTTTGTGACACTTTACATATGGCGCAAAGCTCTTTTGACGCCAAATATTGAAAAAAAATCACTGGCTGTTTATTATCCCAATATATTTTAACGTGAAACACTCCTAATTTTACTTTATTATGAAAATTTACTTGCAATGTTGTCACACTTGACTAACATTCTTGATTTTCAAGTAGCTAAATGTCTCAGGTCAGGTGCATATTTCAAAAAGTGGAACTAAAAAAGTACCAAAGTAAAGAGACAAGCGCGGTTACGCGCGCTTGTATAGCTTAAGGGATGGTATGGCCACAGACTAAAGAAAATCGGAAAACTCATTCCTCAGATACTTAATAGACCATCTTCGTGAATCACCCTGTATATATCTTTTTAATTATAAATCATTTACGCAAAATAATTTTAATCAAAAATACCTATTTAGTGTTAGGAGACAAAATAATACACCTATTCGTTCCGTGTGTAACTGTA
>JAEQML010078649.1:0-12338 GCA_016904865.1 Pissodes strobi | reverse complement strand
GAACTATTCACCTTTTTGCTTGCTGCTTAACCCTGGTTATGCTTTCGTCTGCATCTGCAAATGCAACGATTTTTTAGCATATTTACAGTATCTGCAAATACTGTAATTTCTGTTTTGAACAGAAACCAAGAGTGTAATAATTCGCTACCTCCAATGCAATGATTTTATGTAAGAGGGTTGCAATAGTATGGTGGTTATTTGTTTTTGGTGGTTATTTGTGTTTGTCTGCAAATACATATCACTATACCGTTTTATTTTTGTCAATACATATATCCTTTACATCGGCAAATGTAGGGATATAGTGTGCCTCTAACCACTCCCACATAATACACCTACTGACGTGGAGGCTGTTGGGGCCCTTCACATCTGCAAATGTGAAGGCCAATTTTAGTTAAGTTTATTCGTATCTGCAAATGCGAATTTGTAAATAGGTATTGATATTATTGATTAACATCTCCTGCAAGCAATGTTTACTCCAATTTTTTCCCTCACCGGTCGGCTCATATCAACACGAATTGTTTAAAAATAATGCGTTCCGGCACACATCGCTTCGACAAAGCCGAACGATAACATTCCGATAAATTTATGACGAGCGGCTAAATCCCAAGTTGCAATCCAAAATACTGCGCGCGATGCGACACGAATCCATGTCTACGTCCTAGCAAAATTTCTATTAATTTACCTTTTTCCCTTAATTTTGACTACGTTGGGGTTTGGAACCTTCGGCAACATGCACTAAAACAGAGTTTTATCCACAATACCGAAACAGAATATTTGCACTCGACGCGCGTTTCGCTAACCATGTTAGCATCATCAGGAGATGATTAAAACTGACTTAATTTTGGGTTACTTTGGGTTAGCCTTGGGTTAGTTTTGGTTAGCACTTGGTTAGTTCTTGTTGATTGATCCCCCGTTGCGAGCAAAGCGCACGGAGGGGCATGCAAAGCTATAATAATACCCAACTTGGGTTTTAGTCGCTCCTAAATTATGAGTCAGCTTGCCTTTGTGGCTAGTTTTTAAGGGTTAATTTCGTGACAAAAGGGCACTCTTCGATTTACTTAATTTTTATTTATTTATTTTTTAATTATTTATTAATGCAGTAATAACAATAATTACAATATACATAGTCCTTAATCCTCTAGACAGTGTTTTTAACACTGGTATTGAGGATAATTGCATTTTAGTAATAATAACAGTACGATTTCCTATAAACTCTCTAGTATTGTGGCTATGAATATCCTTTGAAATTTTTGATTTTTGAGTTTTATTTATTATCCTGTAGATAAGTGAATCATGATTAAATATAACTTTTAGTTTTTTGTGTTTCAATATTTGCATCAAATCAAATTGTAGTTTATAGTCCCACATGTGACCCATACGGGGAACAATTATCGAAAACGTGATAATAATGCGAAGGCATTATATCCATTTGTTTCTATTTTTTATATTCCTTTATATGGTAAAAACGTTTTATTCTATGTAAAACATTAATAAATGTGCATGGCGACCGGTATATTTCCTTAGTCAGCCTTTTGATTGTGTTATGTAACCACTTTTTGTGGTTGAATAGTATTGCTTTGGTAGGATGTACGATTACGATTAGACGAGATTACTAGAGAACGATTCGAATAGCTCGTATCGTTAACTTTTGCTTATTATTTATGTTCATTTCGATATAATATATTTCAATTCCGAATATATTGTTTGATTCTGTGTATAATTGTGCACTGACGACAAATGTAACAATGTTTTGTCTTGCCCTCGTATATAAATAACAGTTTGTTAGTAATTCTTGACTGTAACCCGTTCGCACTCTATTTTATTCTAATATAGTTAGTTTTAGAAGTTTGAGAGTATTTTCCATTTTAATTTTATTAAGTAAAAAATTAAGGGTTACAAGTGTCATATTTATTCATATAAGATAACCAGGTATTTATGTATATTTGAAATTTTGGCATATAATCTTATGTGAACTCACCCCCTGATTCGCTTCTTCCGATGAATATTGCTCCCTTTTTTCGCCTCGTTTGCGAGCAAGACATATCACTACACATACACTGTACTTGAAATACGATTTCTAGGCATTTTTCTTCTTAAAACCAAAAGAAAGAACCGATTTACGGATTCTTGCTTGTCACCGATCGGTACAAAATTGTAATGACGCATCAAGGCGATAAGCTCGAGCGGCTAGCCAGGGTCGGCTGAATCACAATGTTTTTAGATAACTTCTTTAAAAATTGTACCGATTGGGAAAAAGTTGTATACTACAAAGTGTAATGAGGGACGGCGAAGATGCGAAGGATAATAAGAACACTAGGAATGATTTTAGAGTTTGAATATTATTCTAATATTTTTATTTTGAAAAAATAGGATTGAGCTATTTAGTTTTTGTTTTCTACATAGCCCCCTTGATTTAAAATACACCTCTGAATTATTCTAATAAATTTTCGGTGGATGGCATGGAAGGTAAAGTCGTGGAAATCTCTATTTAATTCGGCGATGGTGTTTTGAATCCTTTCTTCTAAAATGTTTATGGTCCTTGGTTTGTTGTAATAAATTTTGTTCTTCAAATAGCCCCACAAGAAAAAATCAAGTGGGGAGATATCAGGACTATTTGCTGGCCATCTTAAGAGTCCGTGTCTTCCTATCCAAAAAATATATCGATTATTTAAAAAATTTGTGACTGGTAGGACATTGTGGGGAGGGGCTCCGTCCTGTTGCCATATCACATTAATGTAATCATTTACTGGCAGTTGTTCTAAATGATGTTCAACTTCATTTTGTAGCATATCAAGATATTTTTTTTGCCCTGTTAAATTACCCTGAAGGAATATAGGGCCAATAACTTTGTTGTTAAGGAGACCACACCAAACATGTAGAGATCTTCTTCCTTGGATTTTGATCGCCTGTATTGCGTGTGGGTTTTGCCTGGCCCAAAAATTTTTATTTTTTTGGTTGAACATTCCCGCTGTGGTGAAGGTGGCCTCGTCGGTAAAAATTATATTTGATAAAATAAGTGGGTTCCCTAATATTCTTCTCTGTATTTCTTCACAGAAGTGTAATCGATTAATTTTATTTTCATCAGTTAAATCTTGAACAGGCAAAAACTTGTAGGGCTTATATTTATAATATTTTAATACTGAATGGATTTTATGCCACGACTTATTAAAAAAAAGTGAAACATCAGGAATGACCGCTCAGGATTTTCTGAAAGACACGGAAACCAAATTCAGTAAAAAAATAAGATAATGTAAAAAGTAAAAATACCTTCAAAATATAATAAAATATTTAAGTCTTCCTCAGCGTTCCTTTTTACCGTCCGTGTTTTTCGTTTTAGTGTCTTTCTTTGATTAAATAATTTTACCACATTTAATATTGTCTGGCGAGTTGGTAGTCTTCTATGTGGAAACTGCCTATTATAATCATTGCAGGCTCTGGATGCATTTTCGCCGTTTAAATAAAATAATTGAACCATATTTAGTTTTTCTTCTTCTGAATACCCCATCTTATGGTCGTCATAGATAAGTAAAATACTTTATTAATTTGCCAAGATGACCAGTTAAAGACCAACGTTGGCGTCGCGTCGTTTGTTGATTCATTGCAATTGTTTCTTTTTCATGGCCAGCTAATATTATGTTTTAAAGGCCATTTTAACGGATCGTTATTTAAAAACTTTGGACGCATATATCTCGAAAACTACTAAACGGAATGTTATAAACATATATATATTTAAAATCAGAAAGAAGAGATCTATCAAAATTTAAAATAATATATAGGGTGTTCTATTTAAAAAAAATATCAACCTGTCAAAATTTGACATTTGCCAAATTTTTTTGACATTTTGATTAACAATTTCTTAAAGTTCATAAAAAGATATAAAACTTCTGTATTTACCGTATTTTGATATCTCTTCAAATAAACTCTCTAGGTGGGGTGTAAAAATATACGGGAAAACCCTGTAAGTTGATACAAAAGTGCAGTTTTTACAATATATAAAGAGTAGGATTATTTGTTGTAGAGAGTTTCTGATGCTTTAGGAATATCGTCAGCCACTATGCAAAGAATGCATTGAAAAGCAGTCTAGAAACTTGTTGACTTTAAAACCAAGGCAAATGTTGCTATTATTTCCTCTCATGGAGAGCCTCTTCACAAAGTTCATGGCCATACTATAAGGAGAGCATGTATGAGAAAGGTAATCTGCATTTAATTTTTCATTATTTTAAATAATTTATTCATTATTTCGGTTTTATTGTAGCCGAACATCTCACACTGCATTCATTGCAAACGAATCTGATGAATATTGACATAGTGCAGATATCTACTGATCTGCTAATATAATCCTATTGAGATGGTATGGTCAGAACGTAAGCGTTATTCCAAGGCTTGTATCAGTTCGCTACATGCTGTCACAAGCAGATGTATGAGATCGATACATCCTGTCACAAGCGAAGCTGTTTTAAATATGTGGAATGAAGCACTTCAAAAGGTAAGAATCTGGTCCAACTTTTAGATATTGCTATTTTATAAGAGAATCTGTTTTAGATTACACCAAAAAAATGGAGAAATTATGTTCATCACACAAATGCTATAATACAATTGGCGAGGACTGGAAAAAGGAGAGATGCTTTGTACTGTTTGCCAAATGAAAGAACCCGGACGAAAAGAATGCGGGCAAAAAATGTCTTCGCATATTTAGATGCTGCCACATTTTTTTCCCAATAATCCTAATTTATTTTCTGTCTAGTTTCCTATAGTGAATTTACATATTTAAATTTCCTACTTGAATACTTAATTTTGTTATTTTCCTTAATACTACTGTCTTCTATTATTTACTATTTTATTTACACAGGGAAATACGGAATACGGAATAAGTATACTATAATTTTTATAATGTTTATATTTTATTCGCCTTCAAGCTATTTAAAATACGCGACAATAGGCAACAGTGCGACGTTTACTTGATTTTTAGCGGGGAGGCAGTTTAGTGATTGGTCGCAGCATATATTAAATACACTTTGACCCTAGACCAACACCTAATTTTTTTACATATTTTAAAATTTCGGCAGCGACTTGCATTAGCCATCGGCGTGGAAATTGCCGATGCCGAACTGTGTGGTTATTTATATTATTTGGTTTGTAGGGTCTGGTGATATATAGGTTTTGTCGAT
Source organism: Pissodes strobi (assembly GCA_016904865.1). NCBI lineage: Eukaryota > Metazoa > Arthropoda > Insecta > Coleoptera > Curculionidae > Pissodes > Pissodes strobi. Next base: position 7,170 of record JAEQML010078649.1, on the reverse strand, counting down.
TTTGCAAATTCTCTTTTTTCACTAGAAAGGGGGTGTCCTATATAGTAGTTTAAGACAAAAAAGTCGGAAGATCCGCTACATTTGAACCGAAAAAATGCCCTGAAAGTTCGAGTTTTGACACAAATTTTCAGCACCACTTCACAAAAGCACTAGAAATATAGACAAAACACATCGGAAAATCAATTGTCGGGTGAAAATATTAACTAGGATACATTTGCGTCGAACGAGGGACCTCCGTTTTGTTCCGGTCCTAATTTAAAGCGACTCATAGCCATAGCCCCATTAAACAAAATTAAATTTTACTTGTAAATATCCATCCTCCTTTTTACTGTCAACTGTCACAATAGCCAAAACAAAGATTTTTAAGAAGGCACACTGTTGCCAGACGTTTACTGTAGTTTCGTTAGCAAAATTCATTAGAAAAATGGTGCGCTATAAGCGCAGCTTATTCACTACCAGCTAGTCATCTTGCGGCGGCATCCTTTGATTTGGGAAAGTTAATAACCAAGTTTTGCAAATTTTAGAAGAGGGTCATGACTTAATATTGTTTTAAACGCCTGGGCATCTGAATAATACTTTTGATAGTTCGGTTAATTTAAAATATGCTTTTTCTACTACCGTGCGTAAAGTACTCACTTTACGCACTCTCTAAGATTCGTAAAATAGGCTTTTTTAATGTGCAGTGCGTAAAATAAGTTATATTACGCACTAGTGCGTAAAGTAAATCTGACATATTTTTTGACATTTAGGGCAATGCGTAAAATAATATATTTTACGCACTAGTGTGAAAAATAATTTATTTTACGCACTAGTGCGTAAAGTAATTTAATAATATTTTTGTTTTTTCATATATTTTTCGGTAGTAGAAAAAATTTTGTATGCTACTCATGTGTAAAGTACCCTTTTTTGTATTCAATTTCAATTAAATTTTTTTTTCAATATTCCCATTCATAAAAAAAGGTTCACTTTACACACTTGTTACATAAATAACTATTTTATCGTCTAAAATCCGTTTAAAAACGATTTTAAAACGCACAATTGGATAAAAATCCGAAATTTCCGAACCTCTCAGGGCGATAGCCGAGGCTTCGGACGAATTTGTCATGTATTTTGAAGCGAAAATTCATTTTAAATTCAACTGTGGAACTGAACCGCTCAGGGCGCAGTGCCCGACACTCCAACTTTCCGATTTCGATAGAGTTGACTAGCTGATAGTGAATAAGCTGTGCTATAAGTGTCTCTACTCTTTTTTTATTTAGGTGAATGATTTTTTTTATTGCAGTAGCACATCCTATATTGCTCGACGAGCGGTGTGTGTGCGAAAATATTGATTGACACGGTTCTTGAATAGTTAGTTTGGGGACCAGATGTCCTGGGAGCATATTCGCATGTAACAGGCAAGATGTCCATATGGCAATGCCGATCGTTTCTTCATATGTGACGTGCACGATAGCATTTAGTCAGATGTCGTGACTGTTACATAGAATCAACAAATAAGTCTTCAATTATTTTAACGCTTCATGCATGGCCCTCCGCTCGCTTCGCTCGCTACGGGGGCTCAACAAACAGAAACTAACCAAGTGCTAACCAAAACTAACCCAAAATAAAAAAAATAAATAAACATTTTGGGTTAGTTTTGGTTAGCACCTAGTTAGTTTCTATTTGTTGAGCCCCGTATAGGGAGCGAAGCGAGCGGAGGGCCATGCATGAAGTGTTTAAGTAATTGAAGACTTATTTGTTGATTCTATGTAATAGTCACGACATCCGACTAAATGCTATCGTGCACGTCACATATGAAGAAACGTTCGACATAGTCGAATGGACATCTTGCTTGTTACATCCGACTATGCGTCCTGGGAGTGAGTTCCACAGTGATGCAGTGCGCCAGACATAGTAGTTTTTGTAAAGCGATGTTCTAGGTGTTTTCAATTGTACGACGAACCGGTGCGCTCTTGCCGTCTATCGTGACTGTCTGACAGGCGTTGTCAGGGGCGGGATAAGGCGGGCCAAATCCTGGGAACATCTGCCGTAAAAGTATCTGTAAAACAGGGATTTCTCGGTCACATGTTTGCGGTGTTTTAGACTATCCAGATTCCGGGTCAACTCCGGGTCACCGACGAGATGCACAACTCTCTTCTGAACGGAATCCAGTAGTTTTAGGGTGTGCTCTGGCGTGGAACCCCAGACGTGTGAGCAATATTCTAAGCACGGTCTTATTTGCGCTTTGTAAGGCAAGAGCAACTGCTGCGGTGTATACATTTTTTGTTGCGAAATAGCGTACCAAGCTTCTGGGAGGCTAATTTTGCGACGTTAGCAACGTGGTCATGTCAGGACATATTGCTGTTGACCGAGACCCCCAGTAGTCCGATTGAATGAAGATGAAGGGATGGTCGATCCTGTCATAATGATATCATTGCCCGCCGTATGGTAAACGTGGCTACTTGGATGATTATTCAATGTGCATTTGCATCCATTCATCAGAATAAAATAGACACTCTTTCGATTACACTATTCCTTTGTATGTATATATTCGTCAAATATTTCACTTCATACATGGCCCTCCGCTCGCTCCGGGGGCGAAACCAAACAAACTTAACCCAAGACATTCCCAAATGAGGAAAAACAAACTAAAAAATATTTGCATTTTCGACTGACAAATTTCATTTTTTTTTATTTCCGGCATGCCTTGGGTTGCGCCCCCCAAAGCGAGCGGAGGGTTATGCGTGAAGTGAAATATTAAATATACTTAAATAGTAAACAACACTGTTATTCCCCATAAGAAAATGTGCAACTTTTGGAAACACTGTGCCAGGCTCCCGGTGTCGGTTACTAATATTTCATTATTTTTACGTTACAATTTCAATATTTTCACGTTACACCTGGGAAAGTCGTAGTGGAAGTTTGCCCTTCTAGGGCAATTTAGGCTCAAAACGCGGATATTTTTTCGGCTCAAATGTGGCGAATCCTCCGATTTTTTTTTGGCTTAAGCTACTCTATAGGACACCCCTTTTCTAGCGAAAAAAAAAAGAAAATTTGCAAAATCGACACAACCTATATATCATCAGACCCTTAATTTGATGATATCTTTGAAGATCTTTAACCTTTCTTATATTTTTCTTGCATTTGGTGATTATTATACGCGGTTAACTAATTTTTATATATTTCGGATAACTCTCTTAACTGAACTCTCTAAATTAAAATTTTTATTACAAAATAATTCCGAACGTTCTATAAAGAGCGTTTTGGAACATACTTGCTTCAATATTGCCTAACTTTTAATACAAAAATTGAATGCTAGAGAATTTATATTAATTAGCTACGATAAACCGTTTTTTTTCCAAATTAAGCGACGTCATCAATGACGTAAATACAAAACCTTCGGGAAACGAACTCTAGTTATTACTACAACATACTTATGTAATACATACAACAAATAATATCATAGAATACTATCCTTATTATAAAAATGAGATATTATTATATGACATATTTTGTACTATAAGACTGTAATATAAAAAAAACTGTAATTAATTTTAACGTCTTAAACTAATCAATATTATCAATAATAATATGGTAAGAATAACCTCGTGCGCCTATGAGAAGGCAAGATTTTTTACGTGCTAGTCCTCTACCCCTTCAGTCGTTGCAATCTTACTTTGCGCTCGAAAAACACACAGAACTTTTTCTACAGCCGCATTTTTTAAAATTAAATGCACATTTTTCTCTATACTTATTCTGAAATTTGCAAATGACTGTCAGGTTTGACATATTATATTCGGGCTTCGGGCATATTTAGAACAGGAGTGCCAGCAACAAACTGTAACAAACGCATGACTGTCATTTATTTATCCTCGGTTTCCATGACCATTCATAGCACACTCGACGAAAAAAGTGAGAATTTTCTTTTCCTTGTTCGCGCTAGAGCGCAAAATAAGGATCCACGGCATTCGTCGATTTTGCGATATCATTTAAATTTAGCAATTAGTTATTTTGCGCGCGGCTGTATTCTATGTTCATATCAAAATATTTATATATTTATTTACACTTATAAGCACCATATTCATGGTTATGTATAAATGACTGATCATTCTCGATCACGTTTACCAGATATCTTTTTTTATCAATTTCACTTACAGTTACATATCATGTTTAATTTAATTTATTAAAAATGTAAACTAAATTGAATCCAGTCCGTCTCTGTTGAGTTCCAGCTGGCCATTAAAACCTAACATTTTTAATATATGAAGGGCATGCGCGAAAAATGAGGAAAGCATGAAAAAGTCAAATCTGGCTTCATCGACATCAAAGGAGCCGACGTAGAGTTCAATAACTGATTCGGTACGGTATAAGCTGTGACGAAGCTTGATACAATTATTTAGAAAGCTTTTGATGGTACCAAAGTTCAATGCCCTCCCGTCCAAGTATTCTTAAAAACATATTTTATAATATAAAAGACCTTTTTTACTGTTTTGTCAAAATTGAAAAAAGTGTGGACACTGGCCACTTTGAGTTGCGTTGACGAAACCTGTAACAATTATCTAGAGATAATGTAGAAAGCTTTTGGTGGTACCAAAGTTCAATATGCGATGTACCCCCCACCCCCAAGTATTTTTAAAAACACCTTTTATGTAAAAAATACCTTATTTTAATGTTTTGCCATAACTAAGGCAAGTGTGGACACTATCCGCCTTGAGTTGCGTTAACGAAACTTGGTACAATTATTTACTGATAATGTAGAAGCCTTTGGTGGTACTAAAGTTCAATGCGGATAGTGTCCACATTTGTCTTGATCTTGACAAAACAGTAAACATAGGTCATTTTTTAATATAAGGTGTTTTTAAAATTACTTGAACTTTGGTGCCACCAAAAGCTTTTTACATTATCACTAAATAAATATACTAAGTTTCGTCAACGCAAATCAAAGCGGATAGTGTCCACACTTGTTTTATAGTTTGTAAACCGAGCGTTGATCGTTACGTCATACCTTGTCTTTCTCTCTCATACCACCGTCAATCGGGGGTGACAGAAATTTGACGTCACGGACGTACGTTGAGCTGCGCATGCTAGGATATCAGATGAATTTAATGAAATTCCTCATCTGTCAAAGTGTCAAATATATATTTATTTACGTATTTTTCTGTTTTTATTTGTGATTGTTATCGCAGTTGAAAATGCCTGGACATCGGTACACTGAAAATGAGCAAGTCCTCATTTTAAAACTAATAGACTGCGAAAAAACAGCAGGAAAAACGCTTTTACCCATGAGTGCAGTATATACCTAATGTACAGGGTTTTCCCGTATATTTTTACACCCCACCTAGAGAGTTTATTTGAAAAGATATCAAAATACGATAAATACAAAAGTTTTATATTTTTTTATGAACTTTAAGAAATTGTTAATCAAAATGTCAAAAAAAATTGGCAAATGTCAAATTTTGACAGGTTGATATCTTTTTTAAATGGATCACCCTATATATTATTTTAAACTTTGATAGATCTCTTCTTTCTGATTTCAAATATATATATGTTTGTAACATTTCGTTTAATAATTTTCGAGTTATATGCGTCCAAAGTATTCAAAAAAAATTCGTTTAAATATTCTAAAGTTTACTGTAGTAAGTTAGCCATGATAAAAAAAACAACTGCAACAAATCAATAAAAGAGAAGAGACGCCATTTTGTCCCAATCGATATAATTTTAACCATATAATTATAAGATCAATCGACTTACCTGTAAGGAAGATCGATCGGAATTATCCGAGCATCTTCGCCGTCCCTCATTACACTTTGTAGTATACAACTTTTTCCCAATCGGTACAATTTTTAAAGAAGTTATCTAAAAACATTGTGATTCAGCCGACCCTGGCTAGCCGCTCGAGCTTATCGCCTTGATGCGTCATTACAATTTTGGTTCGTGCGATTTTTGATTACATTGCATTTGGGGTGAAAGGGAGAAGGTAAAGACTGGGTGGGTTCGTAATGAGGGACGGCGAAGATGCTCGGATAATTCCGATCGATCTTCCTTACAGGTAAGTCGATTGATCTTATAATTATCCTTCGCATCTTCGCCGTCCCTCATTACACTTTGTAGATGTTTAAAGTATTTGCGATGTAATCTACATTAACTGAAAATTGCGATATTTCTGTAGTCCTAGATTTGTAAGGCCCTTTTTATAAACTAAAATTCAAATTTATAACCATTAGATTTAATAACACACATTATGAAGGTACATATATCATGTTTAAGCTTAACTGATATTAACCTTTAACTTATTTTTAATACTATAACAATACTCTTATGTAATATGATAACAAGTTGGTAAGTAAGTTATAATTGTAGCTCCATATTTATATGATTCTATAGAAATTATGGTTCAGTAAACAATATGCAAATCCAGTGGGATTATCCACGCCAAGTTTGTTATAGAATTTTGAGAATACTTTTGATTTTTCTGTCGAGCGAGCTGTCTTTCTGAATGGTTTGTAATGTAACTCCAATTCTTTGAGCTGCTGAAGTTGCCCCGTGTCGCGTGCTGTGTGCCCCAAAGATTTCCGTGTTTATACTGCTGGCTCTTAGTATTAACTTGACCCATCTGCTAATGGTTTGACTGCTGTCTGGGTGATAAGGCTTTTTGTGAGTGAGTATTACATTTTCTTTGGTTTTGCTACTTGTGGTATCGATTGCATCTGCAAATGCAACGATCTATTAGCATATTTACAGTATCTGTGAATGCCGTAATTTCTGTTTTTGAACAGAAAAAATAGGTATGTTCACTAGCTGCAACTGCAATTGCAGACAGTGGAGGGTACGATCGATTGTATCTGCCAATACAACGAACTATTCACCTTTTATTGACTGGTAGCACCCTTTTTTCATTTGTGCGTTCTATGTAAGTCTCTAATAGTGTGGCTATACATAGTTCAGGTTGATTGGTAAAGTAAGGTAATATCAAATTAGGTTGAAGCCTGTTTAAGCGACCTGCTTTTATTTTATCCGGGAATCTGATTTCAATTATGTATTCGTATTTAAAAATATTGCCTATTTTTACTTCCGGGTTGTCAGTGTGCCGGTGTGCCGTTATTAGTATTAAGAGTGTTACTAGCTTTAAAATTAGATTTGTAGATTTAAGGATTCGTGAAGGTACATGCTCTTTAAGAACTGTAGAACTGG
>JAEQML010078648.1:0-12339 GCA_016904865.1 Pissodes strobi | reverse complement strand
TTTTTTTTTATATCTTTTAGTCCTTTTAATAAGTAATTGTCCCATCTAAAAACTATCTGAGTACGTAGTTCTGGCCTCGCAGGTATGATTTCGTCGGTTTTTTTCCTATTAACAAATCTTACTTTGTTCAGGACCATCTGGTGCTTCTGATGTTGGTAAGTCTTGATTCGGATAAGTTATTTCCTCAGCTAGCGTGAGAGGATCTTCTAATGCATCTGCAAATGCAAAAGATTTTCCTTGGTTTTGCTACTTATTATATCGATTGCATCTGCAAATGCAACGATCTATTAGCCTAGTTACAGCATCTGCAAAGGCTGCAATTTCTGTTTTTGAACAGAAAAATAGGTTCATGAATATGTTCACTACCTGCAACTGCAATTGAATTGACGATGGATTGTATCTGCTAATAGAACGAACTATTCACCTTTTTGCTTGCTGCTTAACCCTGGTTATGCTTTCGTCTGCATCTGCAAATGCAACGATTTTTTAGCATATTTACAGTATCTGCAAATACTGTAATTTCTGTTTTGAACAGAAACCAATGCAATGATTTTAAGTAAGAGGGATGCAATAGTATGGTGGTTATTGGTTTTTGGTGGTTATTTGCGTTTGTATCTGCAAATACATAGCACTATACCGTTTTATTTTTGTCAATACATATATCCTTTACATCGGCAAATGTAGGGATATAGTGTGCCTCTAACCACTCCAACATAATACACCTACTGGGGTGGAGGCTGTTGGGGCCCGAGTTGCAATCCAAAATACTGCGCGAATCCATATCTACGTCCTAGCAAAATTTCTATTAATTTACCAATCAATCAATCAATATCATTTATTTTCAACATTACATGACATGTGAGGCCGAGGCCATCGCTGTTTAACGTTTGAACATTTGCGGATGTTTATAGTCCATAACGCAGTACAGACTTTCTCACATCACTCGCGTTTACAAACACCTACGTACGTAGGGGGCTGGTGTCAACCCTGTCAGCAATGGCAAATGGCAATTTGGTTGAGATATCAAGTTACATAGGCAAGCCTTTCAACTGTGCTTTGGTGAGAGATTACCAAATGGTATATTAGCCGAGTTTAAATGTTTAAGAGAGTGTTTTCAGTGCAAATGTAGGGAAAATCGTGAAAAACCCTACTTCTCGTTGGACAGTTACAACATAAAGTATGTACAATATTTACAATATGGTACAATAAAGAGGCTATTTACATATGTACACGGTATTTGGAATGTAACTTTGTTACTTCCAGTTCAAGGATTGGAACATTCATGGCATGGTACCCAAGCTTGTCGCGCGGGCCTTGCGTTTCACCGTTTGCGAGCATACTGCCGCGGTTTTGTTTATGTCGTCTTATATAGTAAGACCAGGTCCCTTAGCAAGCCCCTCCCCCTTGTCCGAACAATGGTGGGAGGAGTCTGCCTCTGGACTAGTCATCTCGCTGGGTATACTCGAGAGTTTTGGTTGCACTTCTGTGCTCCTGTTACTTACTCTTTTTTTTGTGCTCGAGTTTTTCACTGAAAAAGGGCTTTATTGGACATTATACGAATATTATATATACATTATATTTACATTTTTATGTTCATGGTGGTTCCAATTCTTTGTAATAGAGCATGGTGTTTCTGTATATGGGTCCGTGTCGCGGGATGTTCTGCGGATCAAACCTTATATCTGCGATCCGCGCCGTCAATGGCGATCCTTTTATGCCGAACTCGAAGAATTTGCTTGCTGTGCGATCTATGAACTGATCTATATATTCCATGTTTGTCATCGCATGCAAATCTTCGGTTCGGACATGATCAAAGACCGTCAGTGACAACGCCGATCTCAGATATCTGTTTTGTATAGTTTGAATTTTCTTTATGTGTGTTTTAGCCGCAGAGCACCACACTGGGAGCCCATATAGCAATGCCGGTCGTATTATTGCTTTGTAAACTGTTAACTTGTTTGCAGGACTTAAATATGATCGCGTGGCTATCAGTGTGTTTAAACTTTTGCGTATAATCGCATTTTTGGACCGAACCGCGGCAATATGCTTAGCGAAGCTCAACCTTTTGTCAAAGACAATGCCCAAGTACTTCACACTTTCACTGGGTGTTATTTCAGTGTCATTTATGATCAACGGAGTCATTTCCGTATCTTTCCTCTTACGTGTGAAGAGCCCAAGCTCTGTCTTTGGTGCGTTTAAGCTTATTTTCCATTGTTCGAAATATGGAAGTATGAGTTCCATATGTCGTTCAAGGTTTAATTTGGCCTGCTGTGCGATCGACGATTGCGTATATATCGCATTGTCGTCCGCATAGAAGGCACAAGAGTTCAGGGGATGAGACGGATAGTCAGCTATATAATGACTAAAGAGCTGAGGTGAAAGTACTGTTCCTTGTGGTACACCAGACATGATGCGCCTTTCTGTGGATTCACGGTCTTGGATTTTCACAGAGAAAGTGCGATTTTCCAAATAAGACACGATAAAGGCTCCGAGGTGCAATGGAAACCCATGTGTTACAAATAATTTGTACACTAAACCATCGTGCCAGACTCGGTCAAAAGCCTTCTCTATGTCTAGCAACAGCAACGCAGTGTGCTTGTTCTCATTGAAGCCATTTGTGATGTCCTGCGCTATTTTCGCCGCAAGCATAGCGGTGCTATGTCCGCGGCGAAAACCGAATTGCTCCGGTGGCAGAATGCGTAACATTTCAACCGCGCCGCTGATTCTAGACAAGAGAAGTTTCTCTGTTACTTTTCCAAGGGTATCTAAAAGTGATATAGGCCGATACGAAGCTGGAAGCTTCGGATCTTTATTCGGCTTAGGAAACAGTACAATCACGGCTCTTTTCCAGGGAGAGGGAAAGTGCTGAAGGCGGATAGTTGCATTGGCAATATGCATTAGGTGAACGATGGCTTTATTCGGTAAATTCTTTAGAAGAATGTACGGAATGCCATCGGGGCCAGGAGCTTTATTCTTAGGTAGATAGCAGAGCGTTTTTCGAATCTCATTCGGCGTTATGCGGAGCTTTTCTAGTGCTGGCGGAGGGATAGGATACTTCCTGTTCGTAAACAGGCGTGCTGTGTGTGTAACTTGCTCATGGAAGGGAGTGACGTCTGGCGACTCTCCATAGACGCTCTCTAGGTGGTCCGCGAAGGCCTCCGCTTTCTCACGGTTTTCATAGTAGGTATTACCTTGGAAATGAATTTCCGGGTAATTCACGGGGCCTCCTCGGACTCGCCTAGCGAGCTTCCATACAGAGCCGTCCTCTCTGTTTATTGAGTTAACATACGTCATCCATTTGCTATTACGAAAGTCACGGATTTGCGTCCGTATCTCCTCTGTCAACGCTGAGATACGAAGTCTATCGACTCGAGCTCTATTTCTCTGCCATCTCCTTCGAATACGGTTTCGGAAGGAGATTATGTTTAGGATAGGATCAGGGAGGTGTTCTGTGAATGCTTGCTTTTCGACAAGCGGACACATGGCGTCTCTGACGTGCTGGATGTTGTTGACAAGGGTTCGGACTTCATTTTCAAGTTCAGGGATGCCATCTATTTGCCTCGGAATAACTGTAGCCTCGTTCATCCTTCGTCTGAACTCCTGCCAATCTAGATTTCGGTATGATCGCACGGTTTCGCGCGTAGGCGGTGGGCCACCTCGCAACCCAATCTCTATTGGCAGGTGATCAGAATTTAGGATATTCAACTCTCGAAGCTGCGTGTAACCAGCTACTCTCCGGGAAATAGCGACATCCAAGAACGAGGAGGTAAGATAATTTGCCGCGTAGTGGGTAGGATTGGGAGTTCGGTGAAACACAAAGTCCGGGTAGTCTTCTAGAATCCCATGTAATAAGCGACCCTTCCTGTTTGTTCTGCCGCCCCAGTTGACGTGCAGGGCATTTAAGTCCCCCAACAGGATGGTTCGCTTATTCGCAGGCAGAAGATTCAAGAAGTCATCTTCAGTCAGGTGAAGACGCGGATGTGCGTACCCGCCTATCACCCGCAGGCCACTTGCCAGCTCGACGGCTACGTGTTCAATGCTGGAGCGCAGGTTTACAACTCGCTTATATATTAGGGGCCTACGGATGAGACAGGCCACGCCTCCGCCTCGTAAATCGGGGCGGTCCCACCTCTCAACTTTCCAACGTGTAAATTTTAATGTAAAATCTGGCTCGAGTTTTGTCTCGAGCAAGAAAATTATATTTGCATTTGTATGGTACAAGTAATGTTTGAATTCGGCAAGCTTGGATCGTAAGCCATTGCAATTCCAGCTTACTATTTTTATGTACATTTTAAATACTGTACTTATTAATCTCTTCAGAGAAGAAGCGCATCGATACCTGGACTATCTGCATTTTGTTTCCTCTGCAGGATTCCAATACCAACGCGTACTCCTCTAAACAGAGAATAAGTTGCTCTATGTTGACCAGATTGTTTATTCTATCGACTATATTATTAAGAGATACTAAATTGTTTGAAATATTATTTACATTTTGATTACTACTTGAATTATTATGAGCATTATGAACATTAGTCTGATTTGACACCTTGATATTGCCACTAACCTGTCGTAAATTAGTATCCTGTTGTCTAGCGCCCTCGGTCTGCTTTGCTTGGCTGCCTCTGATCTGGGGAAAGCTTCTGTCGTAGTCTTGTTCGTCGGCTACGTTTGAATTTCCTCTGTTTTGCCAAGCTGGCCGGGCTGGTGGCGGGGCAGGCTTGTAAATTTTTTGCTCTTTTGAGGGCTTCGGAGGTTGTAGCTGTTCTATTTTGTAGAGATAGACAGGGCATTCTGTGCTGATTGAGCGATGCTCACCTCCGCAATTGGCACATTTTGCGAAGTCAGCCGTACAATGAATAATTTCATGTGCCCCCGCACATTTGGAGCATGAAATTTGTCTTTTGCAGTACGTTCCTGCATGTCCATGGGCCTGACATCTCTTGCACTGCATAAGGGGCTTAGTATTGCGTCTGTTTTCCCATGAGATACGGACGCTTAGGATGGTTTTTACTTTTTGGTTTAAAAATTTCAGTGTTATATTTGCCTCTAGTACTACCAGATATAAAGGTCTCAGAGTCTTCTTCATCTCGAACACTGATTTGCATGGGATGTCATATTCGTCTAGTAGGGCTTGCTTGATTGAGAGATATGCCCGTCAAGACCTCTGAGAACGTAAGCGTGAGTTTTCTGTGTTTGCTGAGCGTAAGAGTGATACTCAGTATTTTCTCTCTCGAGGTACCTCTTCAGCGTATCCCAATCTTTCTCTGCCTCGCAATATACGATGACAGAGTTCCTTGTATATTTTAGGGCGAACTTCTCGATTTGCATATCTTTGAGGTCTTTCCTAAGGGTGCCGTGATCTACAGGCCTTCCCTTGATTACAATCGGCGGTGGTTGTGTCTTCTTAGTCTTTGGCAGCACTTTTGGTTTCGGTTTAGGTTTTGTCTTCGTTAGTATTTGCCGTTTGATAGGAACATTCGACGAAGCGATGCTGCTTGTTTCTTCGACTTCGGTATCCGATAACGGCTGGAAACTGTTGCTCAGTGGTATTGGGGGTGGCCCTCCCATATCAGGATTTACTACCCTAAAGTTTTTCCTGAAGGGTATAGTCTTAAAAGGCACCCTGAAAGTGTCTTGTTCATTTTGCTGTACCAGGAGCACAGGATTTGCTAGAGATGAGGACGGTTCTATCTCGGTTTTGGCGAGCTGCGCCTCGCTAGGGATGAGTTGCTTAGTAGTACTTTCTATTGTGCTAGATTTTTGTTCAGTTTTTTCTGATAGTTTTTGTTTTTTGCTGCTTGCAGCGACTTCGGGCGAGCTGTTGTTGCTGGTTACAGCGATTTCCGGATCGGGGCTTTTCTTTGTGTTACCAGTGTTCTTTTTCTTGATGGCTCCGGTATCGATTTTGGCCTTCACCTCAGCCTTTCTTTTGGCCTTCGTCCTTAATTTATGGGATTCAATAAGATGCGAAACACCTTTGTTTATTGCTAACATCGAGTTTTTCGACTCTAGACCCTCGGGTTCGAGAAGGGGAGCAAGTATGCTCTCGCATACGTTACAGTTACCGCTATTCACTTTCAGCCTTGAAAATATGTAAATCTTCTTCTTTTCTTCATCTGTGTTGATATTCAAATCGAATGACGATTGAGATGAACAGTCCAAAGAGACTTGAGAAGCCGTGTCTTCGTCCATGGCCTCGTACATGCAGCAATGCTGCCCAGTATTCGGGGATCCGTCCCCGAGTTTTCAATAATGTTCAAGGTAGTTGGCCTTTACTAATCGCATATATCGAGAGAATAAGCAAAAAGTATGTAAATACCGATGGCACGATAAGTCGATAATAAATAAAATATACCGCAGCGCTCTTGCACAGGGAACGCCGTACCTGTCTGCTTCCTTCGACGGCTAGAAGCAGAATTAATTTACCTTTTTCCCTTAATTTTGGGTTACTTTGGGTTAGTTTTGGTTAGCACTTGGTTAGTTCTTGTTGATTGATCCCCCGTTGCGAGCAAAGCGAATGGAGGGGCATGCATAGCTATAATAATACCCAACTTGGGTTTTAGTCGCTCCTAAATTATGAGTCAGCTTGCCTTTGTGGCTAGTTTTTAAGAGTTAATTTCGTGAGAAAAGGGCACTCTTCGACTTACTTAAAAAAAAAATTTATTTTTTTTGAAAATTATTTATTAATGCAGTAATAACTATAATTACAGTATACATAGTCCTTAATCCTCTAGACAGTGTTTTTAACACTGGTATTGAGGATAATTGCATTTTAGTAATAATAATAGTACGATTTCCTATAAACTCCCTAGTATTGTGGCTATGAATATCCTTTGAAATTATTATGATAATATTTGATTTTTGAGTTTTATTTATTATCCTGTAGATAACTGGATCATGATTAAATATAACTTTTAGTTTTTTGTTTTGCAATATTTGCATCAAATCGAATTGTAGTTTATAGTCCCACATGTGGCCCATACGGGGGTCAATTATCGAAAACGTGATAATAGTACGAAGGCATTATAACCATTTGTTTCTATTTTTTATATTCCTTTATATGGTAAAAACGGTTTATTCTATGTAAAACATTAATGCAGGCCGACCGATATATTTCGTTAGTCAGCCTTTTGTTGTGTTATGTAACCACTTTTTGTGATTGAATAGTATTGCTTTGGTAGGATGTACTATTACGATTAGACGAGATTACTAGAGAACGATTCGAATAGCTCGTATCGTTAACTTTTGCTTATTATTTATATTCATTTCGATATAATATATTTCAATTCCGAATCTGTGTATATTTGTGCACATACGACAAATGTAACAATGTTTTGTCATGCCCTCATATATAAATAAGAGTTTGTTAGTAATTTTTTACTGTAACCCGTTCGCACTCTATTTTATTCTAATATACTTAGTTTTAGAAGTTTGAGAGTATTTTCCATTTTAATTTTATTAAGTCAAAAATTAAGGGTTACAAGTACTAAGGTAGCTTAGTATTATAGACATTATGCTTTTATACGAGAGATAGTTTCTGTTTTTATACATATAAGATAACCAGGTATTTATGTATATATGAAATTTTGGCATATAATCTTATGTGAACTCACCCCCTGATTCGCTTCTTCCGATGAATATTGCTCCCTTTTTTCGCCTCCTGTGCGAGCAAGACATATCACTACACATACACTGTACTTGAAATACGCTTTCTAGGTATTTTTCTTCTTAAAACCAAAAGAAAGAACCGATTTAAGGATTCTTGCTTGTCACCGATCGGTACAAAATTGTAATGACGCATCAAGGCGATAAGCTCGGGCAGCTAGCCAGGGTCGGCTGAATCACCATGTTTTTAGATAACTTCTTTAAAAATTGTACCGATTGGGAAAAAGTTGTATACTACAAAGTGTAATGAGGGACGGCGAGGATGCGAAGGATAATTACACTAAGTAGCTATCAGTTACCACAAAACTAGCCCAAACCTATAGAAAAGCATAAAATTAAACACGACCGAAACTTATGAACTGTGCTGTAAACACACCGGCCATTCGGCACAGAAGAAACGGGTCTTTAAGTCCGAAATATATGGTTTTACATATTTAAAAATACGCTCAATAATATAAATTGTATATCTAATTATACAATTAAATATTTGGTATAAGTTTCCGGTACATAAAAGCACATAAATAGTTCCGATTTCAGAAAAATGCTAGAAAATGACACTAATTTGCGCAGGCATTATCGCCGAATTCGCAAACAATCGTTTTTATTTTGTTTCTTCTTTCTATTACATCTTCTCAGATGATGCGCTGTTGCCGGCTCTATAAGGAAAGGTTTATTTTAAGAAACTGCAAGAACAAGGTAGTAGTATTAGATAATTAAATAAATACATTTCGATATACCACATTATAAAAAGAAGAAAAAGCATCATATGGAAATATTTTTTTTTCAATATTGGAGAAATTGTAATGTAAGAGACATATTATTTATATACGGGCATCTTAATATTCGCTATCATAGTAGTTTGGCAACGTTGCAACCAGTTGCCCCCTCCTACATCTTCGCTACAAATGGCAAATGCCTGCATGACGTCACGAGTTAAACATTTTGTGAGCACTTTGTCCTTTTGTAGAGGTGTTGCTATTACAGCTTGTGTATCGTTTGATCAATATATGTTTCACATTCACATAGGGAAGCTATTCACTTTCTTACAGAATCGGCCAACTCTGATCCAATGGATCGAACTAATCTATTTATTGCTCTCTTATTAGCTATTAATTGCAACATTATCTGATTGCGCTTGTCTGTCAATTATTCTATTTTGAGTGGTTATGGTTATGAGCGCTTCATAATTTGGGAAATATTGCATTGTTGTGGACCGCGAAAATTAATTCAAATATCCTGTTAGGAATATATATTGCTTTAATTTGTTCCTGGCGAACGTATTGGGGGAGCGCGTTTATTAACCAGTTCCGATATTGCATTATTATTTAGTGCGGGCTCCGATTCCACTTTCAGGAGACAAATTTCACGCTCTACATTTCTTTTTGTCTACATTATAAGAAGCGAAATTCACGAATCGTGCCATAGAATGGGCTGAAAGCTAAGCGAATATTGCTTACTGAATTGCACCTTATTCAAATTCAATTTAAAAATATGAACTATTTTCAGTTAATCTTGTGGTAAAGCATGTAAATCAATAATAACTATTATACTATAAACTGTTACTAACTCCATTTGTTAGATACATCAATATCTCAGTGGATATCTTATCTTAGAATTAGAAAGTAGTATTTAGATTACTTAAAAAATAAGATAAATAAAATAATGAATTTAATACTGACTCAATATATTTTAAATAAGTAGTAACATATACTACAATCCTAACATTTTTTGTTTTATTCTCGAGTGATCTATGTTTTACTAAAATAACTTGGAATTGTCGAAGATAAACCATCGAATGTGTTATACCTGTGAGTATTTACGTGTATGTTGTGCAGGGTGTACCATGAAGTTCCGCAAAGAAGTCTCCGAATCTTCAAAAGGGCCATATCCAGTCTTATTCAAGTGCTGATGATAACGCTATCGAGCCTGAGGATAACAAAGTTATTCCCGATAATATTCCGAATAATATACCAGACCTATCCGACATCCAAAATGCATTGGGAAGTTGTGAAGCAGAGCCTACAACTTCATCTGCATCAGACAACATAATATGGTATTTAGTTCCGGAGAACTATATACCGAGAACGCAACTTCCTACTGCAAGGAATACAGCAAATATTTTGAACTCCATATAGTCTATACAAATTCATATTTTTCTAAAGTTAGTTCCAAAAAGCTTGTACATGTTGATATCCCAGTGTACAAATGAAAGGTTGATTATTTTGGAAAGAAAAAAAAAGTTAAACGGACTCACCTCTCTCTGGTGTTTGGATGGTCATGGCTTATAATACGCTGCCAAGCATGAACTGCTATTGGTCAAAGCACACCTCTGTGGGCAATACCAAAATAAAAAATGCAATATCACGTGACCGTTATAAACTAAAAATATCTAAGTTATACTTCTATAGATTTAATATGTCGAGAACTTCTGGGGAGCTTCAAATATGTTTATCAAAAAGCTGTAACGGAGTTAGTTTATCAGCCTATAGGTGAAAGTATGGCTAAATTCGAGGGCAGGTCGACTCTGAAGCGGTATTTGCTCTTGGAGCCCATTAAACGTATGATAAAGTTGTGGGTAAGAAGCGACTCTCTTACCGGTTATGTTTAGGATGTCAATGTGTATAGGATGGACAAGCAGAGGAAATAATAGGAGAACGAGTAGTTACAAAACTTATCACCTCAATTGGGAACAATGATATTGTAGCCTGTTTCAACAGATTTTTTACATCTGTGACATTGATGAAAACATTGCCATATACCTACTACGGTATATGGCAATTTTTTCATGTATTGGTTCTAGAAATAACGTCCCAAAGAGCCAGGGTAAACTAGAAATGATTGAAGCTAAATTTTTATGCACAAATGATGGGATAACTAGATGGCAAGACATGATAGAAATATTGGCAATTAGGAAATGTCATGGGGACCAGCGTACACTTGTTGACCGAAAGAAAAAAATGGCTAAAAATTTGCTGTCGAATGCCCCGAAATCCTCTCCTTTTATAACAAGTATATGGGAGGCGTCGATTTGACTGATCATTTATCGGGCCTGTATGAATTTGATCGCAAGTCTACCAAGTAGTGGAAAAAGTTTTTTAAATATTGTTAATGCAGAAAAAGGCACTATTTTTGGATTTCTTGGTAACCTTGGCAGAATGCTTTATTGAACAAGGGAAAACCAATGCTGGGGTTAAAAGACGTTCAACTTCTGGACGACAATCAAATAATCAAAACACCATGCTGAATGTTGGTGACCATGAGCAGGCCGATTATTGAGCAGAACAGAAGAAGGTGTACAAGATGTTCAGAGAAGAAGATGCAGAAACGGACAAGAACTGTTTCTTCTTCTTCTTCTTGACCCAGCTATCGTAGTCCACTGCTGGACATAAGACTCCCCCTTTACATTTCCATTGTTTACGATCTTGAGCCATACTCATCCACTGACTTTCGATTCTCTTTATGTCATCTCGCCATCTTGTGGGAGGTCTTCCTGCACTTCGTTTGTCGTTTCGCGGTCGCCACTGTAATAATCTCTTCGCCCATCTATCATCATTGCGTCTAGCTACATGTCCTGCATACTGCTACTTTAGTTTCGCAATTCTTGATATTATGTCTTTCACTTTCGTCCTTTTGCGGATATCTATGTTCCTGATGCGATCTGATAGTTTTATTCCCAGCATAGTGCGTTCCTTTTTACGTGGAGCTGTTCTAAGTTTTTCTGCACTCGCTCTTGTTAGCGTGAGTGTCTCTGCTCCGTAAGTCATGACAGGGAGCACACACTGATGAAACACTTTACGCTTTAAACATATCGGGATGTCACCCTTGAATACTTCGTTTAGTTTACCATAGGCTGCCCAGCCAAGCCCAACTCGTCTTTGCAGCTCCTGCGTTTGGTGGTCTCTTTGTATTTTTAATGTCATGGCCTAGATATCTATATCCTCTTACTTCGTCGATGTTGTGACTTCCCAATGTGAGAGTTGCCCGAGAACTAGGTTGGTCATTATCTTTGTCTTTTGTGTGTTTATTTGTAGTCCTACTTTTGTGGCAGCATTCGCTAGTTCTATGAGCATTTCTTGGGCCTCTTTTTTATCGTCAGCGATTAGCACGATGTCGTCGACAAAACGCAAGTTGTTTAATCTCTTACCGTCGATGTGTATGCCTCTTTGTCCCCATTCCAGCTGTTTGAACGGGTATTCGAGGACGGTAATAAAAAGTTTGGGTGACATCGTGTCTCCTTGTTTAACTCCTCTTTCGAGTGGAAATGTAATTGTGTTTTTGTGTAACCTCATTCCTTGAAATTTCTTTATTTATCTTCCTTAGTTCTGGTAAGCTCATATTGTCTTCGAGCATTTTTTTCCGTTGTTCGAGCAGTCCTTTAGTGTGTGAGGTGATCTTGCTTTCGCTAGTTCGTTTTGGACAGTATTTGTCCATGGCTTGACGTAGTGTATCTGTTATTATTTTGGTTCTATCGTTTATGTCTGTTATGTTATCTTTATCCTGCAATGCCTGGGTAATCATTTTTTTTATATCCGTCAGAGTTTTCTGGATTTGTTTCTAGTTTTCTTCGTCATCAGTCTTTCTCTTTCCTCTTCTGTGTCTATTACCACTGATGCCCTGACCATACGATGGCCGCTTCCTATTGAAACTTGGTTCAACACTCTTACATCGTTGACT
>JAEQML010078645.1:0-12339 GCA_016904865.1 Pissodes strobi | reverse complement strand
GCCTCAATCTTTTAAAGATTACAATAGAATCAAAATTAAGGAAGTTTCTTTCAACATATCTTATTATAACTTGATGAAGTTCAATATACTACTGTCTGTGTATCAATAAGATATTTTATAAAGAAATGAAGTTGTGAGAAGTTTGTAATTAGACGTTCTTGGCATTTCTAAAGATCGAGTTCAGAGAATAGTCAGGAGACATCCAGAAACAGGGCTTTTGCCTACAGAAACTCGAGGTAGTGATTGATGCATCAGCAAGAAGTATGATTACTGCTGTAATTGATATGTCATTGATGAGGTTGTCTCTTCTTTTCAACCAAAAGCGTAGTTCATTTTGGAGCCAAATCGTGTATGCTTTTTGGATCGTTCTTCTGGCCTCTATGGAGTTGCAGTAGATGTTCATTGTTCATGTGTTTAGGTGTGATTTTGTTTTTGATGCACTATTTTAAAAACCAAATATTTTCAAGCCGAGGTAAATTCGAGTTTTTTTTTGTTAAATACTTTTTGCCCTATCTCTAAAAACAAACTGATGGGGGTGGGGTGTTCAAATGTTTTTGTAAATAAACATCTGTAACTTCAAAACGGCCGAACGGATTTCAACCGACTTGGTGTCGTTGAAAGGAGCTTTTCTTGGGCAACAAACCTACTTTATTTGTGGTGATTGTAATTTGCTATGTCGCCACTAGAGGGCATTTTTCGATATTACGACAGAAATTGCGAAATTTCAAAAAAATATGAAATCTATTGGTACTAGTTCTTTTTTCATGCAAATATAGCAAAATGATTCCCAAACAAGCTAGTGAAAACAGCGCATCGATATCTTGTTCCTAACCTAAAATAACGACAGAAGAAAATTTTACTAGAAAACCAGTGGGTTTCAAATTCGATAACTTTTTTGAAAACGGACCTTCATATTTTTACGAAACTTTCTATTTTATGTAAATCGTGGCCCTGAAAAGAGTGTTTTTAATGCCATGCTCAAATTGCTGTCCATTACGTTCTATGCATTGATGGAGCCTCTCTTGCGTGGAAAAAACTGTAGCTTCAGTTTCGGTTCTTGGTAGGTTGCGAATTGCATTTTGTAGGTTGAGTTTG
The DNA here is from genome assembly GCA_016904865.1 of Pissodes strobi. NCBI lineage: Eukaryota > Metazoa > Arthropoda > Insecta > Coleoptera > Curculionidae > Pissodes > Pissodes strobi. The sequence goes on along the minus strand of JAEQML010078645.1, from coordinate 11,244 downwards.
AAATATGTCCTTTAACCGCCCCCATAAATAGAAAGGTTAAGTCTGGGGATCTGGGTGACCATGGAAATAAACTTCCTCTTCCAATCCATCGCTGTTGAAATACTGCGTTTAGATGTTCTCGCACATTTATAGCAAAATGTGCTGGACAACCGTCTAATTACAAGAACAAATTTTGCCGTATTTCCAGTGGCACATTTTCTAACAAAATCGGTAATTGGGTATCCAAAAAATCTAGAAACACGGTGCCATTTAGTGGTCGATCAAAGAAATATGGTCCAATAATGTTGCCTCCCAGAATGCCTACACCACACATTAAGACTCCAACGTCCTTGATGTTGAACTTCGCGCAACCAATGAGGATTTTCCGCAGACCAATAATGCATGATATGTATATTGACTTTACCATCACTGTTGAAAGTTGCTTAATCCGTCCAAAAAATTTGAAATAAAAATTGTCTATTTTCATTTATCATGCCTAACATCCAGAAACAATAATCCAACCTACGGTTAAAATCTTGTTCATTCAAGGCCTGATGTAAAACTAAATGATTTGGGTGCAGTCTAAAAATAAAAAAAATACATTGTGGGGCATTCAAAGGCAAATTTCGCAATTTCTGTCGTAATATAGAAAAATGCCCTCTAATGGCGACATAGTAAATTACAATCACCACAAATAAGGTAGGTTTTGTTGCCCAAGAAAAGCTCTTTTCAACGACACCAAGTCGCTTGAAACCCGTTTAGCCATTTTGAAGTTACAGGTGTTTATTTTTAGAGATAGGGCAAAAGTATTTAACAATAGAATTAGAATTTATCTCAGCTTGAAAATGCTTGTATTTTTTTGTTATCTCCCCCCGCGACCATCTGCGAAACCTGAAAATAATTTCCAGGATTTTTTTTGGGTACTTTAGTTATAAAAAATTTTACCGCAAGTCTCTACAATGAATAGTTTCCGAGATATAGTACCTTACACGCTTATTTGTCCACCCTTTACATAATGAATCCTCTTGTACACACTTTTAATTTGATATTCAAAACAGGTAGAGTACCACATCAGTTTAAAGAGTCTATTGTAACCCCAATCTATAAAGCAGGCAACAAAGAGAACATAGATAAATATAGACCAAAAAGTGTAATTTCTAATGTAGCCAAAATTTTCGAAAAATGTCCAAAAGTTCGTTTGGTTCGATTTCTAAATATAAATAACATACTAGCAACTAATCAATATGATTTTAAACATGGTCATAGTACGTCTGATGCCATGTACGAACTAACAAATACAATAGTGAATTCCCTTGACCAAAATAAGAAATGCATAGCTCTTTTTTTTATTTAGCCAATGCGTTTGACACTGTGGCCCATCCTATCCTTCTTCAAATTTTGGAGGACTATGGAATAAGGGGCATAGTGTTGGACGTCTTTAAAAACTACCTTTTGGGCCGAACACAGTGTGTCAAAGTAGATGGCGTGGTGAGTGATCCATTGACGGTGCAGTATGGAGCTCCTCAGGGTACTGTCATTGGACTTATCTTATTTAATATTTACATCAACTATGTATTTGAGGTTGATGTGGAGGGAAAAATCATTGCCTATGCTGATGATAAGTAAAATCGGGCTTTTTAAAAATAAAACACATATTTGATAGCTTAAAACTTACTATCAATATACAGAAATCTATGTATATTGCTTTTTTAATTACAGAAGCAAACAAACCAGAATTTCATAATATAGAACTTGATGCTAGAGAACGGGTTTTGAAGGAAACAGAGTAGATAAAGTATCTTGGTGTCGTAATCGATAGTCATCTGAGGTGGGACCTGCATGTGCAATATTTAACCAAAAAAGTTCGGTGCCTAATTTATAAATGTTATATGCTTAAAGAAATCTTAAACGAAAAGCTCATGATTATGATTTATAAAGCGCTTGTGGAGCCCATTCTCAGATATGGAATTCTGATCTGGGGGGAATGTACTCAAGCAATATTCAATCACTTAAGGTTGTTCAGAACTATTTGTATAGTCAAACTTACTTTAAATAAACCTAAATTATATTCTACCTCGATGCTTTACTCCCCAATGATTTGTGATATTAGATCTTTATATGTACTAGTAGCATGCAACATGCAACTATATACATTGTTCTCCAAAAACAAAATGTGATGTAATAAAGCATAATTACCAAACTCGGGCGTTAACAGATCTAAAGCTTAATATAGCCATTTCTAAAAAATATATAAATCAGCGTTTTGTATCATACTTGGGACCAAAGTTGTATAATTTAATTCCTGTAGAAATGATAGATAGATAGATAGATAGATATATGTGTGGATGTATGTCACTGCGACCTGTAAGATCTATTGCAACCCTCCTTGTACTTAGAGTATTGTGTCCAACCGTGTCTTCTTGATCAGACTCCAAAGTCTCGACAGTGGCTCAATGGTGTAGCTTAACGCTTCTGGATTGGTTGTCCCCGCAGTTTCGAAGCGCAACCTCGAAAGTCCTTCACAGTGGCAGAGAATGTATTTTGCCGACTCTTCCCCTTCCTGGCAGAACCTACACAGGGTTTCATCTGCCAGGTCTATCAGACTCATATCTCTCTTTAGTTGGCGGTGCCCTGTTAGTGATTCTTATTGACTTCCGATTATAACTTAACAAGTCTGCTGTTAATTTTGCCGAAGGTTTGCTGATGACATTTTTGGCATGTCCCGGTATATTAAACCACCACCTCTGGGGCGCTTCTTCTATCTCTTTTTGAATTGATGTCTTGGCTATGGGCCTTGCGACTCCGCAAAATAGTTCTGGTCCTGTTAGTGGCTGGGATGAGCCTTCTAGGGCTAATTCGTCTGCCATCTCGTTGCCTCCATGGCCTTCGTGTCCTGGCACCCACGCCAAGGTCACTTTTTTATTAAGCCTTCCCATTTCGTTCAACAGATTTATACAGTCCAATACTAACTTTGATGTTACTATATTGGAAGATACTTTGATTGCTGATTGGCTATCGGAGTAGATAACGACTGTCTTGTTGCTCACCTTCCTTCTGATCCCTGTAGAAATAACAAGTACCTCAAATACAAAGAAATTTAATGAAACATTTCAAACATGATTATTTAATAATACAGATGTCTTTTTGGGCTTTTAGGTGCAAAATTTATTATGTTTTTTATTGAATTATGTTACGAAAAGTTTTAAGAAAATTATGTTATGCTAGTATGTAAGATTTATTAATACTATTAGGCACAGTACAGGTGCAGTTGTGCCTAGGTGCAGTACTAAGCAATATAAGCATTATGTTTGTAGAACCAAAGACTGGAATTGCTAAAATCATATGTTTAAATAAATAAATAAAATTTTCTCTGCCATGCTCTTTTCCCTCGTGAATTCCAGGCTGAGTATGGCACGTTTTCTCTCTAATTAATAAAGTAGGTGTATTACAAATTTGTGATTTGCTTTACATATCACACCTATTCCTCAAACTTCTCCAATTTTGTTAAAGTCGGGCGTATTCTGGGTAAGTAAAATTGTGCAAGGTACAGTTACAACGTAGATATTTATTGTTTTTTTTCTGTTAATCTGTTTTGACGTTCATTGCCACTTTCGGTGTGACTGAAACGTAAATATTAACATCCTTATTATATCTCAAATATTAAGAATCCTTTATCTCAATCATTGTTTTTAAATATAATTTATTTAGCCGCTAATACCCAGTATTCTTAATTTCTCAGAAACATTTAAGCAGCTTTGCACTTATGTTACTGACATACCGATTGTACTCGTGTCTCAAAAAAGCTTTATCTATATTTATGGTAAAAATCGATGAATAAAATCTTCTACAAATTTAAATAGGAAAGTTTGAAATATCAGCTTGACACCGTTTCCAACCTATCACGACTCTTGGAAATATATTGCAGGGACATAATGATGTCAAAATAGGTGAAAACCCAAACGGCAAACCGTTAGAGAAATTAAGACCGAGAGGATATATTTTATTGGTCGGTCGTGATCGGAAAGAATTCTCGTTAAAATTGGATGATATTATTTATATTTATTATCGTTTATGTGTGCTGGTAAGAAGTGATTAAGAATAATTCAACTGATCAGCTATAACCCGATTTAACCCTCAGTGACATTTAGTATAGTGCCGTGGTCTTGTTCGAAATTTTCGCCTTACCCCGTTTTATCCTGCGCGATTCAATTCTGTCGTACCATACAATGAATCAATTAAATTCCTGCGATTAATATTTTTATTGTGGTGTCAGTTGAAAATGTGCTGCGCCCTCCCGATCGCAATCGATGGAGAGAAAGAGATAAACAATTTTTTGCCATCCCGGCCAGAGAGAGATCAATCACTTTCAGATCTACGCTCGAGATTAAATTATGCAGCGATATTGAAAGTTCGCTTTTTAAAAGGTTTTGACAGTTTCATCGTTATTAATTTTTTGTTCCGTGGAAGGCCAGTTTTTCTGCTCGAAGTTATTTGTACACGAGAATAGATTACTCGTCTTAGTGCTTTTGTTTTGTAATTGTTTGGATATTTTATCTTTTATACATTTACGAAATAGGCAACGCTGTTATAGTTTAATAGGAATTGAAGAAGAAACTATATACGTTAAATGTACGTAATTTTTTTGATCCATTGAGATCAAAGAACCTCTCTGAGATATTGAAGCATTGGTGCTGAGTTCAGATAAAATTGCTAATTTATGGAGTTGCCACCATATTCTCCTGTTCCAACTCATATAGACATTCAAATCCAGCTGTAGGTCGTCATTAATCTGGCTTTAGCCACTAAATAATTAAACGAGATGCATTTATGAAGCTTTTGATCGTCATATATTTCCAAGACGTTTGTTTGGTTCTCATCCTCGATGAGCTGTGTACTGCACTGTTGGGTGACAATGTCGAATATCTAACGATAAGTGCGAATTTCTCCAGTTTAGTGTTCCATTTAGTATCTATTAGATATTCTTTAATAACACCGTGGATGGTCATTAAAGGTTTATAAATCTCTTAAACTAGATAAAATCATAGTACCTCCCTAGGCAGCCCACATTGATCAATAGATTTCCTGATTTAGGTTTAGGTTAATTCATTTCATAACCTAAGCTAGTCGGCTCTTCATAGGTATTCTGAAAGTTCATTACAAATCCATGGATGTTCTGGGCTTGGTAAGGACATACTTAGGACGTCTATTGATCATTATGTGCTGTCTGGACAGACGGTTTCGAAGTTTAAGCTCATTATCATTTTTTCGAAGACACTTGCTATACATAACACCAATTTTCGAATTTTAATTATCTCTATTCATATCTTTTTAGGGTATCTTTGGAAAAACCATGTTGCCAGTGCGTTCGTTAGATCGTCAAAACTCACTTCGTATGTTACATATCTTCAATGTTTAGTGATTTATCTAGTGTCCAGCAAATATCCTTTAGATGTAGCCTGGACGTCCATTTAAGATTCAATGTCTCCTCGAACTAGGCAAGGACACGAATGGGATGTATTTATATGATACGTGGAAAGTAAAATGTCAGTCATCGTTGTAAATAACACTAATTTTGTAATTTGAATGATCTCTGTCCACATCCTACTTGAAAAATATTGAAATATTGTTGTCAATATGTTCCCTGGGTCTCATTCCTTAAAACCTTCTTCAGATTTAATATGTTCCCGAAATTCCAATATTTTCCAAATACCTCCTTCCTGGTTAGTGATCTATATAGTTATCATTGAACATGCATTATAGATTCATGGATGTTCTGGACTATATAAGAGCATGCATAGGATGTTGGTGGTCCTCTGTCGAAAGTTGTATTCCTAATTAATTTTTGCGAAAATACACTACGATGTTTAGTGACACTTTCATATCCACCAGGTGATTTGCATACATGGCTTCGAGGTGGTCCGTAATCTCTTGGAAACTCGTTCCAGATAATAAATGAAGAGTGAAGGCTGTGTGCATGTACGAAATGTACTAAATGAAAAACTTTTGTATTCCATGCAAAAATTATAATTTTGCATGGAGTACAAAAGTTTTTCATTTAGTCCGTTCCAGATAGGCTATCCGGTTTACTGAATATCTGGCGTGAATGTTCTTTAGAGGTACTCTGAACGTTCAGAGTCTTTTAAAAGTATCCTTGACCTTGAGGTAATCTGCTTATGCAAGACTATATAGATAAGGATACTAATGGAACGTCCATTGGTCATTCTATAGAATTATTGCTATAAGTAACCCTGATTCTGACTTTCCACTTAGGCTTTCCAGTTTATTGATCTATCATGTTATATAGAAGTACCCTGGACGTAATTCGAAGGTGCCCTGATACTTTGAGACTAGAAAGGGATATAAATGGGATGTCCATTGATCGTTGTGTGTGGTACTGGAAGTGTCTTTTTCAGTTTTCTTGGTTTAAGTAACCCCGATTTTGGCATTTTTAGTCATTTTTTCATATCTTCGAGCTGATTCGTCCACACGTGTACAAGATGACTCGTAGTGTGTCCAGATAGGCCTTTCAGACCCACGAAAGTTGTTTAAAAGTACTCTGAAGGTTCATGGAAATCAGACAAGCACATAAATGGGAAGTCTATTGGTCAGTGACCTTTGCCTGGAGCTATGAGTAGTCTTTTTTTAAATCTATATTTTTTTGGGCTTTTCGTCATTCGACATGAAATGAAAACAAGTATTCTTCCCTACTTCGTACATTTTGGATTCAGATGTTTATCATAGTTTTTAACTGATCCATTCACGTTTTTTAAATACTTTCTCTAGTAAGCAAGACGAATGTTTGGTACTCGTTCCTCAATGAGGTTCCATTTCCTAGCAGTTTACTGCGCTGTTGAGTGAAAATCTCGAATATCTAAAGAAAACTGAGCTCTTCTAGCATTCTATCTAGTATCTATTAGACATTGTTCATCGCAATCGTGGTCGGTCATTAAAGGTTCATGGACGTCCCAGACTATATAAAGTCATAATGCTGTCTAAGCAGCTCACATTGATCAGTAGATTCCCTGATTTAGGATTAGGGTATAATGTATTTAAGACTTAATCTAGTTCGCCTTTTATAGGCACTCTGGAAGTCCATCAAAGATTCATGTATGTCCTGGGCTTGATAAGGACATACCTAGGACGTCTATTGATCATTATGTGTTTTCTGGGCAGATGGTTTCTAAGTTTGAGCTCATTATCATATTTTCGAAAACACGTACTATAACTAACACCAATTTTCGAATTTTAATAATCTATCCATATCTTATTAGGCTACTCATCGTTCGAAAAAGTATTGCGTTCGTTGGATCTTCAAAACTCAATTCATATTTTATATATCTTTCATGTTTAGTGATTTATCTAGTGACCACGAAACATCCTTTATATGTACTCTGGACGTCCATTAAAGATTCACGGTCTCTTCGTACTAGGCAAGGACATATATGGGACGTTTTTATATGACACCTGGAAAGTGAATATTCACAGTTGACCTTATAATCGCTGTAAATAACACTAATTTTGAATGATCTCTGCTTACATCGCTCTAGGCGTTTCATCTTTCGAAAAAAAATGTTGTCAACTTGGTCTCATTCCTTAAAACACCCTTCAGATTTAATATATTGCAACCTTTTCCAAATCTCTTACTGACACACTAATATAATATATTCCAACCTTTTCCAAACCCCTTACTGACACACTAAATCACCAACGCCTAATTAATAAGTGTCAGAGCTATGGTCTACGGGGTGTTTGTGGCGCCCTGTTGGAGTCATACCTACGGGACAGAACGCAGATGGTATCAATATCAAACAATGGTAAATCATACTTTTCACAAGAAACTGATTTATTACAGGGAGTGCCTCAGGGATCCATACTTGGGCCTCTGTTTTTTCTTTTGTATGTTAATGACTTACAGATAGGGTCTGAGACTGGGATAGTGTGCCAATATGCAGATGATACATTTGTATTGTGTGCGAGCAAATCTGACACAGAATTATCCATACAATGTGGTGGAGTGGCAAATGACATGTTGGAATGGTGTCATGATAATTTTCTCCAGCTGAATGTTGATAAGACAGGACTAATAAGTTTTTCAAAACTGGGGGTCCTCCAGAATTCTCTTTTGGTAAGGCTCAACCATAGGTCAATTCCTACAGTTGATTCCCTTAAATTCTTAGGGGTGGAACTAGATTCCTGTCTTAGCTGGACAGCCCACATAAAAGGACTACAGGCAAAACTTTGCAGTGCATGTGCAGTTATAAGGCGACTAAGACATAGCATCTCTGTGGATTGCATTCGCTTATATTATTTTGGCTATGTACAGTCTATGATGGCTTATGGGATTGCTTTCTGTGGATCGGCAAGTGATGCTTCAAATATTTTCAAGGCACAAAAGAGAATAATCCGCTGCATTCTAGGTCTCGGTCCTAGAGAATCATGTATACCTCATTTTCAGAATTTAGATATTATGACAGTTCCATCTCTATTTTTTATATCGCTGGTTACTTTAATTAAACGAAATCCGACTTTTTTCCTCCATAATTTTGAAAACTATAGCAATGACATGCATATTGCTATACGCAGCAGGTCTGAATTGGCAATACCCTACTCATGTGTCGGCATTTTATGAGAGGGGCCCATATTACATGGCCATAAAGGCATACCGGTCACTACCCGATGATATCAAGTGTATCACTGGTGTAAATCTTTTTAGAAAATCTGTTGTGTTGTATGCTAAAACTAGATGTTTCTATTCTTTTAATTTTCTGTCCTAACCCAGACTTGTTTTAACTTTTAGTATAATATGTTTTAAACTTTGGTAGTATAGTGTTAACTTTTTTAATCTGTGGTGTCCAATTTTACCTTTATCTTTATAAGTTTTATAATATTTATATGATATATTTTTTTAACCTTATAAGCTTTATAATTTTAAATAATTTTAATCTACATCCTACATCAGTTTTAATAATTTTAATTTTATAGACTATTATCATCATTAGATATTACAGTTTACTGATTGTAATGTTAAAGGGCTCTTGAAATTTATTTTTCATAGCATAACTTGTATTTTTTAAGTTCAAACAGCATGATATTGTAATTTGTCAAATTCGAAAGTAAGAATATGATGTGATAGTTTCTATCACCTTGTCCGACGTTGCTTTGTCACCCCTTGTGATTTTGTTGGCAATAAAGAATGTTTATTATTATTATTATTTAATGAACTATCTACTTTTCACTGAACTTGCATTATAGATTCATGGATGTTCTGGACTAGATAAGGGCAGGCATGAGATGTTGGTTGTCCTCTGTACGGTGTCTGGAAAGTTCCTGTCGAAATTCGTGTTCCTAATCAATTTCTGTGAAAGTACACTTATTACAATTTTACGATGTTTATTGACCAGATGGTCCGTAATCTGTTGGAAACTCGTTCCAGATAGGCTATCCGGTTTACTGATCTATCTGGTGTGAATGTTTTTAGAGATACTCTGATCATTCAGGGTCTTTGAAAAGTATCATCGGGGATACTTTATTAGATGTAATCTGATAATGCGAGACTAAATAAGGATATGAATGAAACATCCTTTGGGTCATTTTATACAATGATTGCTAGAAGTAACCCTGATTCTGACTTTCCACAGAGGCTTTCCAGTTTATTGATCTATCACGTACCCTGGACGTCATTTAGAGGTGCCTTGATACTTTGAGACTAAAGGGGGATATAAATGGGATGTCCATTGGTCGTTGTGTGTGATATTGGAAGTTCATTTGACAGTTGAGCTCGTGTCTTTTTCAGTTTTTTTGGTTTAAGTAACCTTGCTTTTGGCATTTTTAGTGATTTTTTCATATCTTCGAGTTGATTCATCTACGCGTGTATAAGGTGACTCGTAGTGTGTCCAGATAAACCTTTCAGATCCACGAAAGCTCTTTAAGAGTATTCTGGAGGTTCATGAAAATTCAGGATCAGGCAAGGACATAAACGGGAAGTCTATTGGTCAATGAGTGCTGCTTGGAGTTTTAGTAGTCTTTTTTTGATATCTCTATTTTTTTTGGGCTTTTCGTAATTTCACATCGTATTTTGGATTCAGATATTTAGCGTAATTTTTTACTGATCCTTTCACGTTTTTTATTACTTTTTTTTAGTAAAATTACCCTATTTTCTAATTTAAGATCTGTTAAATCGTTTCGAAAGCCAATATGTAGATTAATATTCAAAGAATAGTTATTTGTGTATTTAGAGCGCAAAGTAACGGATTGCCGCTTGAGAAAGAATGTTACTGCGCGACGCAGTAATCTTTCGAAAACGGCAATCTTACTTTGCGCTCGAAAAACACACAGAACTTTTTCTACAGCCGCATTTTTTAAAATTAAATCAACATTTTTCTCTATACTTATTCTGAAATTTGCAAATGACTGTCAGTTTTGACATATTATATTCGGGCTTCGGGCATATTTAGAACAGGAGTGCCAGCAACAAACTGTAAGTAACGCACGAGTGTCATTTATTTATCTTCGGTTGCCATGACCATTCATAGCACACTCGACGGAAAAAGTGAGATTTTTCTTTTCCATGTTCGCGCTAGAGCGCAAAATAAGGATCCACGGCATTCGTCGATTTTGCGATTTCATTTGAATTTACTAATTAGTTATTTTGCGCGCGGCTGTAGAAAAAAGGTATTTTCTTACTTGATGTCTCGAATATCGTTGTAATCTACAGGTCACCCTGTATATTGCTAAGAACATGAGAATGGTAGTGTCGTGTCACTAATGCAAGCCATAACTGCTTTATTGACTAACTGTATATTAGTCAGACCATTAGTTTCATTACTCTTAGAGATAAAGCTTAATTTGTTCGAATTTACGAGTGTTGGATGATTGGTTGAATGTGTATAACTCATGATATTGCTCCATTAAAAATAAAGTATTTAAGTGTGAAGATTTCACAGCGATTTCGAGAATTTGTCGATTTCAGTGTAATTAGTAAACGTTGAGAATTTTAAGGCAAATTCCTTCAGAAAATCTCGTCTAATTTTTGCTTCGGAGATGATCTGTTGATCAACGCTAATGACGGGCCTCAACTTTTATAGAATAAAATACATTCTAATTTCCCGAGAATGTTAAGTAGATCATACCGAAAACGGTTTTATAATTACGATAATTTTTTCGAAAATTGCGTCCGTCAGAAGACGCATTTCTTCAGAAATGACATATTTATTAAACCAGCAGATGAAAGAAGGATTCTCATCGTGCATTCTTCGGATTAAATGC
>JAEQML010078642.1:0-12340 GCA_016904865.1 Pissodes strobi | reverse complement strand
AAATGGCGTCGGTCACGTCAGATTTTTATTTCCACTTTGACAGGAGAGTCGGCTAGCTGATTGTTTGGTAAGCTGTGTCAACGGTGTGTCTCCTTCCCCGCGCGAACACTAGCAGAATATCGGCAGGCCATGATACAAATAAAACAATCATGTTGGCAGGCGACCTTTGACGCGGCGGCCATAGACTAGCTCATCCTTTGGTCAGATTAATTTTCACGCCTAAATTCTATAGTCGAGTCAATATTCGATATAAGATAATATCGCTATTTTTTAGTTGTGTTGTATTACAAAATAGGAATGAAATATACAGTAAAAATATTGTGCGAAACCTTTAACCAATTTTACAATTACCCAAAACGCCAAAATTTAATTAAATTATTAAAAGATGGGGCAAATTCGAGCAACATTTGCTTCTTGATGTCTTTTGTCAGAATATTAGTATTCGGAAATATGGTGAAATCATTAACACAAAATCAAAATCTTTTAAATATTAGTTATTACATACCTTGAGTATTGTTATTAATAATAACTAATTAAAAACGTTAACAGATTTTTGAAACAGCCAGTTGAATACAAGCTTTATCAAAATATTAATTTGGTGATAATAATAAAAAAAAAATAACGTAAGATTGACAGGGCGCTGCAAACAATTCAGAAGATATCAATTGTGTTTTTCCAAAGCCAAATAGAGTATTAGGGTGATATAAATAATTTCCTCATAAATTTGATTAAATATACCGCAAACGCAAATATCGTTTATGGCCAGCTTTTATTTAAATTCAACCTGTGTGCGGCGAAGTTCGCCGATCGTTACCAGGCAACGAAGAAAATAAACGACGATTCCTTTGTCGCGCTCTCTTGCCATTGAGTGGGCCTTCTTGTCGTAGTTAATATTCGCTGTTACAGGTAAATCGATTGATCTTGTCATTTACAATCAAAATATCCACTCAGTACACGAAAATAGGTCCCTTTCCACAAGGAATCCATCCCAAATTAAATAATAAAGGCTCTGTTATAGGAAAAATTGTTAATTATTTTAGGGCAAACGTCATTTTTGACATAAAATTCAAAATATGTCAAAAACGGTTAGACTTAGGTATAGGAGATGATTCACGAAATCTGCCTAGAATCATACGTAGAATCCAAAAATGTAATAATATCTAGGGTGTCCGAGTCCGAGTTGGCATCGACTTCCGGTATAACCGGAAGCAACACCATCTTGAAAATATTTTTGCCGGATTGCCCCCATTGACATTAGCATCGCACCAAATTTCAAATTTCAATTTTTTTCTATGCATAGTTCTCCAGATATAGATCACGTCGGTTCGTCGTGGGACACCCTGTATGAATATGTGATGTTATTTTGTTCATATGTTTTCGGATACCATACTCTAACCGTCACCAACCTCAACTGAATCCATGCTGTGCCCCAGGTCTAAAATTTATTAAGCGAATCCTTTTAGCTATATTTTTAAAAAATACTTTGTAACTAGCACTGTTAGTGTTTGTCCTTGTTCCAGTTCAGAAAAGGCTAGAAGTCGACCAGTAAGGATTTTAAAATAAATATAATAAGCAAATACAATTATTTCCACCGCTAACCACTAAATTGCTCATCATCTCTACTTTGAAAGAATGAATGTATGAAACTACATAAAATCTAAACGCATAGTTTCATTAGTTTCAGCTAACGATCAAATGTGCTACACTCATAGGGACATATTGCATAAGCACTAAATATACTACTTACAACACAACGTAAAACAGAAATAAAAACACAAAAATAAAATAAATAATCCCATTTATTCTTTAAAATAAAGACAAAATACAAATTAAATAAAACAATTTATTGGCTACCAGCTATAACTTACAGATATTTACAAAGAATTAGTACTATATGATTACAAAATATACACTTAGATTTTTTCTAAAAAATGATATAGTGGAGGAAAAGCCACTCGTATGTACATGAAGCAAAAATGTATATGTACTTTGTTTTATTTACTGTATCGTCTATGAAGTCAAATAAATCAGCAGTGACAAAGTATAAGCGAATACTAACTCCTCAAATTAAAAAAAAAATAGTTTAGGCTATTAAAATATTTACATTATTTGACATATTTAAAAAGTATCAAATCCCATTTATTGATTGCTAATAATTTGTTCGCACCCACTTTAAGTTTGTTGAAATATGAATTTATCCTTTAAGTTACCTGATATAATAAAGTAAGCATTTTAATAATAATTAATCAGAAGATATCGTGGAAAATAATGGTATAGAAAGAGCAACATCTAGAAGTGGCCCATAAAACATGCATTGATAAAATTTTAATTACAGATTTTAATTCTCTCCTGACTATAAAACAATTATGGAATTAATGCTACAAAATGTTTTCGTTAAAACAAAATCCCCAGAGTAGAGTTCAACTATGTTACATACTTGGATTTGGTGAAGCTGGTATGTAATTCACAGAAATTTCTAATAAGGGTAAATTATATCGATCTATCCTACACACTCTAGAGGCTCTTCGACATAAAAGGCAGGATGAGATTCCTCAAGAGAAAATCCAATGTTTAGCAACAACTCCGACTTAAAATAGAGAATAAATTAGATGCATTTGTCAAGGATGGTTCAATGATGTCATACATAAGTTATTCACAAATGGCTAGTTACGAAAATGCTTATAATGCATCAGTTTGCCTTTCAAACTTCGGACAATAACAAAAATATATTTTCACATTGAATTCTATAAATGAATTTGTGAAGCCTATTCTCCTTCATTTATTACTTGGTGTGTATGTCTTAGAACTTTTTCATTATCCCTTATACTTTATTTACTCAATAATTTAAAGGCTTGATCAACTACAAATGCGTAAATAAATTAAAGTAATAACATTTTCGCTTCTGGGTATTCTGTGGTGGCTTCTATAACAATAAAAGATTTTCAAAAGTAGATTCAACGATTAGAATTTCATTCAAGGCAATCGTTATAAAAATGTTTTATTCACTTCACAATAAAATATATTTTTAGGTACAAAAATATATACCTAATAAAATGTACACAATGGTAGTTAATAAATTTCATTTTCATTACTTTTCAATATATCAGTTTAAAGTTGTAGGATTGGTTAACTGCAAGCAGTCGAATACAGAAATGAAAAGAATTATTTTTCAATATCCTATATAACCAGTAAACCTATACTTTATTTTATCTCGAGCTGGTTGCATACGGCAAAAATCGTGTCTTAATTTGTATTAGCAATCAAATATTTGAAATAATTAGAGTTTAATGATATTCTGGATCGAAAATCTATTATAATACAATAATGAAAGGGATGATAAGTATTTTATTTTTGCTCGTGAGTTTGCTAATAGCAATAATAAGCAGTCTAATGCTTGACAACTAAAAGTAAAGTAGTGTACAGAAGAGTCTAAAAAAATGCATGATAAAATAAAAATAACAAAAATACCGATCCATAAAAATACTACATTTAAATTTAGCAACGAATTTTTACACCACAAGAAACAGAGAAGAGACATAGCCCATAAATATCGTGTCATAAACGATCCAGTTAACCAGTTGGTGGCTATTTCGCATGGTGGGAGAAGCCCTATTTTAAACTTAATTAATTCCATTTTTATGGGTGGTTTTATGGATATATAAAATAAAATAAGAATTTTAAATCTTTTATTGGAATAAATGAAAGGTCCATCATTGCCAAGATCTCTGTTTCAAATAATATGTAAAAATACATTGGTTAACATGCTGCATCTTCAATTATAGTTCAAGATAACCGCGCACAATTCGTATATGCAGAAAAATAATGTAAAAACTGTAGCACTTATTTTAAATAATTTTTGTCAATATAGATTTATATAATAATTATGATGCACTACTTTGGATTTTAATGTGTTATTTTATAGTTCTAAGTTACAATTAAAGAAAGGTTTTCTATTCAAAACAAGCTAGACGTAACAACCATTTTTAGTCCAGTAACCATATACATTCGACCATGCGTCAAATCTGGTAGTTCTGATTTTTTGCTGAGTTGCTTATGATGTTGGTCCAATGAATAACCCAAGTTTTCGAACTCGACGGTCGAACGCAAGGTAGCCAAAAATCCAAAAAAAAAAACGCGGAATTTTCGACAGTTTTTCAGTTTTTGGCGATTTTAAGGGCTGGTTTTTTTGGAATAACTATTTAGTAAATTTTTAATGTGGACTAAATTTCCTATAATTTGAGACTAAAAGCATCTCTGTAGGTCTAACAGTTTCCGAAATACAGCTTTTTAAATTTCTTTTCGGTTGGTCATGCTGCCGTTGACAACCGACAACACCGCCTACGCTATATTCAGCATGTCTGCGAGTCTCTTTCCTTTGCACGTGGCACATCAGTTCTCGTCTTACCGGCTGGCGTTAAAGGTGCGCTTATTTAAGTATTCTTTCGTTAATATTTGAAGTCGAAATTTACAGAATGTCGGAGTCCGGTCCCACCGGCGCGAGTGTGTGTTTTATATGTAAAAAGAATTTATCTGAAGGTGCAGTTTTAGTTAAGGAAAAGGGAGTGAAAACCCTTCTTGCGTCCAGTGTTTCCCGGAACATTCAAAAAAATATACATTTATTGACAGGTGAGAATGAAATATCTGTACACAGTGCTTGCCAAAAGAGATAACGATGCGAGGTGTATAAAGGCAGCTGTTCGCCGTGGAGACACAAGCATGAAAATATCAAGAAGCACAAGATCAGTCTCTGAGCAGTTTAATTTTAGAGAACAATGTTTTCTTTGTGGTGAAAGAGTAACTGAAGAACTTCTTGTGGCCCAAAGAAAGGTAAAACCTGAAAAAGGAAACAATGTAATAATTATACAAAAGCTGTCCCTCAATGCAACATTCTTAAAAGCAGCAGAAAAACGTGGTGACGAATGGGCTCTCAAAATAAAAGAACGGATATCGGAGAACACAGATTTGGTTGCCCTTGATGCAAGGTACCACCGGTTTTGTCAAATAAAGCTCTACCAAATCCCACGGGCAGGAATGCCCAGAGGAAGTCGTCAACATTCTATGATCAGGCCATGGAAGCAATTTATTCATTTCTGGAAGCGAACTCTGAGGAGTGTCAATTCTCACTCAATGAAGTAATGAACCAAGTAGAAGAAGAAAAACCCCAATCGCGACCAGTCAAAAATCGCTTGTTAGAAAAGTACAGCGATGACATTTTGATCGTCGAGAAATCCTGCAAACAAACGACGGTATGTTTTAAAAATATAGGCCAAAAAATTCTCACTAGCTCTTGGTATGAGAGTAGAAGTGCAGATTCTCAATCAGAAAGATTACGTGTAGTCAGTGCAGCTGCTGAAATCATACGAGAGGACATACGTTCGCAAGTGTATGACACAAATCAATTTCCACCTTCCGATGACTTCTTCCAGAATGTCAATCCAGTAGTCCCCGAATCTTTAAGACAATTGCTGGAAACAGTAATTTTAAAAGGCAAATGAGGCAGCTTGGATCCATACAAAAAAATGTGTTGCAATAGCACATTCAATAATATCAGCAGTAAGGCCTCGCTCGTTCATCTCTTCATTACTGCATGGTATTGGTGTGTACCTGTATCACAAATTTGGGTCGAAACATCGGATTGAATTATTGTCAACGCTTGGATTCTCAGCCAGTTACAAAGAGACCTTGATTTTTGGAAACCTCAGCTATCATGCGACCAGACAAAATCATTTTGAAAGAGCCTTCATTTTTGCGGTTTTCATTTGATAATGCCGATTGCAATGTGAGCACATTGGACGGACTGGGGGGAACCTTCCACGCTATGGGAGGTATACAAATCGTTACTCCCTATGATTCGATATGTTCTGAGAAGCACATAGCCCGTTTGACGAAGTGCACTGCTGATGAACTTGTACAGCGAAATCCTTCTGTTCAGCTGGAAACCTTTAAACAAGTCGCAACGAATCACGGTTTGTCAACAATGAAAATTGTGAACATAGATAGTATCCATCCACTACCTGGCGAAATCATGCCCAACCTTTTAGATGGTTGTATGGTTAGGTTTTGAAAAAAACGAAAATCCCGGGGTGGAATGGGTTTATGGAGGAGGTGACAAAAGGAAAACACTTTGAAATATCAAAAATTATATGCCTACCATTCATCAATTATCCTCCATCCCAGTATGATACAATTCTCACAGCTCTTCGAGTTGCCAGCGAGAAATGCAGAATCCATGGACAAAAGTCCTGCATTGTCACTTTTGACCAACCCCTTTATATCAAAGCTAATACTGATTGAGCTACATAGTTATGAGGCTACTCATGTCCTACATGGGAACAATAGGCATGATCATGAGTGGAATTGGGTTGAAAGAACTGCTCTCGACAATCTATGCTGAAAACATCATTGACATCCTTGCCTTGGCAAGTGACGTTCTGAAAACAATGCACTTGTCTGAAGAGAACGAAAGCATTATTGAAGAAACACTTTCAAACTTTGGCACACATGCAATATTGGAAGCAGTTGAAAATGAGCGGTTTCAAGCAATTGCGAAAAAATTCACTGATGCCCTTGTCAAGCTTGAGAGCAATGGACCTTTGCTTTATTTTCGAATGGCAACATTGGTGAAGCAATTCGTCCAAGCAGATTGCATATAGCCACCATTCAGAAAATGCTCCCATTTTTTCAAGCATCAGGTCACTTTTCTATGCCAAGTATTCAAGATATACTCGAATTGGAAGAAAAAATGGATCCTCTCGATTATGAACGTTTCACAAAACAAGGATTCTTTACCATCAGAAGAACTAGAAAATTCTACTCAAGTATATGGTCAGATATGACCATTGAGCAGGTACTTATGAAATCCATGAAAAGCTATGGTGGACTTACTCGAGGACGTGGGATGACAGAGAGTGTACTCTCCCGGTGGACATTGGGCATGGTGTATTTGCAGAATATCTGCGATGAAGTGGAAATATACTGCGACGTTAACTCTGCAACAACAGCATGTAGATATGCGACAATCTCGTGTCAACAGAGATGAATCAGATACTGAAAAATTTTGTCGCTGGTTTTCAGTTCATCACATAGATTTTATGATGTCCATCAGCAGTGGTCAGGTTGAGGAAGCCACTGTGAACTGCCATATGGCTCTAGAGATTGGGAAGGAATCGATGCTAAGAGCAGTTGGCCAGAACTTCCAAGAAGTGAAATTCAAACGAAAAGACGATGTGGTATCCCTTTCTTCAGCTATACGAACAACTACTATTGGTGATAGAAAGATCACTGTTAATTCCTAACACTGTTCACAGGCTATGTGTTTTAAAGAAATCGGATGAAGAACTGCCGAGTTTTTTCACATACGAGCTGTCACCAATCCCAATGTCACTATTCACCGAAGAGGGAATGAGAAAAGGCACGAAATCCTCATTATTTGCTGCATTTCAATCGGTTAACTTGGATAATACGGAAGAAAAAACTAAATTCGTAGTGGTAGATGGAGGTCATCTGCTCCACAAAGTTGTGTGGCCTCACAGCTCATCGTTTTGTTCGATAGCTGACCGGTACATCCAGTACATCACTGCTCAATATGGCTCAAACGTGGTAGTAGTTTTCGATTGATACCCAACAGATGCTGCACAAAAAGGTACGAAGAGCTCTGAACGTCTTCGCAGAGTCAAGCCGCACATATCTCCTGAAATAATATTTGATGAAAAAACGATGACTCAGATTCCTCAAGGATATTTCTTGTCAAACGAGAAAAACAAAATTCGTTTTATCAACCTTCTAAAAACAAAACTGGAAAATCATAACATTCAAGTATTCCAGGCAGTGGAAGATGCTGACAGGCTCCTCATCACTACCGCTTTGCCTCTGCTTACGATGTAGTGTTAGTCGCTGGTGAAGACATAAGACTTGTTGATAATCCTCACTGGAATCTCACACCAACGTGAAATTTTTTTCAAGAAATGTGGAAGAAGCAAAACCCCAGATGTGATCTATTCCAGCATAACTTCTCCACGACATAAATTAAAATCGGAGCTTTTCCTATTAATCCATGCTTTCAGTGGATGTAACTCGACATCATGTTTTTTTGGCCAAGGAAAGATGAAAATTTTGTCCACCTTCCATAAAAATCCAGACCTCGTAAATGAAGCTGCAGTTTTTTTTTGAGCCGACCTCTACACCTGACGAGATAGCAGCAGCAAGGGAGCGAATAACAATTGTTGTCTACCGTGGCAACCCCGACACTCATAACCTCGACGAGCTGCGGTACCTCCTATTCTCGAGAGCTGCAGCGAAAACGAGCTTCAATCTTGCCAGGTTACCTCCTACACGAGATGCAGCTAGATTCCACTTTCTGCGCACCTACCATCACGTATGAATTATCATCGTTGAAATATGTAGATTCAGTTTACTTATAAATGTACAATTCTCTCACAGGTGCAGAAGGGGTTGGGCGTTGAATTGAATGCTCTCGACTGGGGGTGGATATCCACTACACACGGCCTCATCCCAAAAATGATGTCCAAAGACGCAGCCACAGAAAATCTTTTGCGGATGATTTCGTGCGGCTGCAAGGGGCGTGATGGAAACGCGTGCAGCTGCAAGGGGCGTGGTGGAAACGCGTGCAGCTGTAGAAAATCAGGATTAAAATGTTCCTCAGTCTGCAGCCATTGCAGCGGGGCGTCATGCGAAAATGTGCCAGACATTGAACTTGATGATCTCGACTCCCCAGAAAGTGAAGATATGTCTATTATCGAAATCCTAGATAATAATGAAATGCCGGATGTTTCGCGGAGAGATTCCACAGAAGAAATTAGCAGTCCAGTTGCAGATCTTTCTCAACCAGGGGCTTCCAAGAGGGCGAAATTTACTCAAATAATATAAGCCTTTTTGTGATTTTGTTATTATTTTATCTTTACTTTAATTTTATACGAACTCGTCTTCACCTTATTTTGACGTTATATTAACCAGCCTAAGTTTTAGTGAATTTAATTTTTGTAAGATTGTAGGCAATAAAGGTAGTTTATGAGCTTAACTTTTAGGTTTAATGCATTTATTTTTTAGATTAGATTTAGGAAAATATTTTACTGGGTGCTGTTTTAAATATCGACTCAATAGACTTACTAGCCTTAACAATTCTTTACCTTATTTTGTTGTTTTTCCAATTGTTTCATTTTATTTCAAACAATAACAATAGCAATAGCAATAACATGAAGGTGTATAATATTGAATATGTATTTTTTTTTTTTAAATCAAAAGTAAAACCAATATTGTAAAATATTATACAAAAATTGCTTAATATTTCCACATTCGAAAAAACCGATAAATTTTAAAAGTTGTATTTGTAAAAGTATTGAGCCTACGAAGATAGTTGTGGTCTCAAATTTAGTGTACTTTAAAAGTGTACTAAACAATGATTCTGAAAAAATCGTCAAAAACTTTAAGAAATCGGCAATTTTGCGTTTTTTGCATTTTGGAGAAAATTCAAAAAGATGGTCTTTCGGAAACTGTTAGACCTACAGAGATGTTTGTAGTCCCAAATTATAGGAAATTTAGTCCACTTTAAAAACTGGATAGTTATTTCGAAAAAACCAGCCCTTCAAGGTTAAAATCTCCAAAACTGAAAAAATGTCGAAAAATCCGCGTTTTTTTGGAATTTTGACAAGGTTGCGTGCGACCGTCGTTGGCGTTATTCATTGGATCAACATCATAAACAACTCAGCAAAAAATTGAAACTACCAGATTTGATGCACGGTAACCCCCACTTTCACGGACAAAGTTACTGGATTAATACATACATGCGATATTATTCATTCGATCCATTAGGAACCATACCAGAAAAACTTACATTTATCAGGTGTGAAAACAGTACGGGTTACGTCGAAAATAATATCGCTATATGAAACGTTGTTATATAAATAATGTATAATATCGAAATTGAAAAATGTAAAAAATCACAGGATGGTTACCTTCTTTTTCGTAACGTTCGTATTGAAGTTAGAAATATTATTTTTAATTTAACTTTGGTGAGCAGCAACATATCACAAAAACCGGTTGTAACAAGTAAATGCACCTTGAAACAATAGCCTTTTACTATAACTGAAGATGTTCATTCCTATTCTGCAAACATATACCGACTGTTAATATTTAAGAAACCCTGTACTTTAACATAAGACTAAAATATTTACCATTCGGTCTCCTTTTCAGTCAAAATACGAAAATTTCGTCATTAAAAAAGATCAAAAAATGTTTTAAGCCCAAAGTTGTAGAGCATGAATGAACAAGAACTATTTTTAGAGCAATTTCAATAATCTAGGGGACTGCAAAAATTGAAAGTATTATATATTTTCTTTAACGGGATACTATACAATAGCATAAGACTTTTAACTGAAAATTATAAATGAAAAACGAGATAATTTACAGATTTGATATTTCTATTGATCCCACAAGCTGTGAACGTTATAACTTGGAACAAAACAGTTGCTTTCTATTTTACCTATACAAATTATGTTATATAAATCTGGAAATAATCAATTTAGTTTCTAATAATATCGTCTAGACCTCTGTCAACTAAAATATTACAATTGCTGTCTCTCTATTAATATTTTAAAAACGATCGAATATAAGGTATTGTATTATAATTAAAAACAAATGTAAAATGTGGGAGATATTATACTTTGATACATATGTCGCTCTTTCCAAACGCATCCTCTAACATCAATTAGGAAATATTTTGTTTATTTTGAAATTGGACATTAACTGTGGCTTGCAATCTATTGGTTCAAGCTGATCACCCTTAGTTTTAATTGAGATGGTAAACATTTAATTGATGTCTAACCATAGCTACTAACTGAAACTTTTTGGTTACCAATGATTATGAAACCCGAATATTGGTTTTTATTGTAAATATCAAAATGTCACTAGTGGGTCATCAATAAAATTTTTCAATTTTTAAGAAGCAAATTTGAAGTAATGAAACTTTCGAAAGCTAAGCTAATTAAAAATGGAATTAAATAATTACTATTTTTAGCGAATCTCCAAATAATTTTCTTTAGTCACAAAGCTATTAACATATTGATTTAGCCAGCTCTGCTGCTTCATATAAAAGAGAAACAAACGTTTCTTTTCAATTTGGCGGCAATTTTAAAAATATTTACCTGATTATTGAAACTTGTGGTTATTTATGAAAAGATTTATATAAAAATAGTTGGAATTGTAACAAAATTTGTCAGAATATAAAAACTTGTAGAGTTTTATAAATAAACTTATTATTATAAGGTAAAACTGCTGGATTCGAAACAGCAACCTCAGAATTGATGGTTCAACACATTAACCAATTCAGCTAACTAGACCATTGAATTCTACCGCGAATCCATAAATGTACTAGATCGTATTTTTCCTCAATCTGAATGCCGATAAATATACAGCCCATTTTCCCCTTTTGTGACAATTTAATCTGGCTTTTTACATTTGATAAATCAGAGGAAGGAAAGATACTCAAAATCTGCAAATAATAGATTGTCAAGAAAAACTGTAATATAAAGGGATGTCAAAATTAAGAAAACATCAATCAATCACACGCCTTTGCCGCATAAGCAGATTTAAAACTTTTGTATAATTTGTAACTCAATTATTTCCATTTTAGTTTGTTTAGCAGTGGTTTTTAGTTACGAAAGCAACTATTAATTTTTTATATTAAATTGCAAACGATCGTTTATCGTTTAATGTTAATGAACACTGTTAATAGCCTTATTTGTATACAATTTACTGGCCTCTAAGAGTATTAAAACATAGTATAACAAATCGAGGAAGTGTGTTTCAAGCATATGCTTTTCGTAAGAGCTAAATTTTACGTTTTCAAAAGTAAAACAACTGATTCGTAATTAATCAAATTACCTAAAACAGGTAATAGTACATCACAAAGGTCACTCATGCATGTGTCTACTCATACTCTAGACATATTGCATCCTAGGAACATGAAAAGGTTTTGAAAATGAATCAGTAGTATACTAACTCACCCTCCTTCATTTTCCTCTAATTTATCTCCAGCTTTCTCTGGTCGGGCTAGTACAGATGGTTTTCCGGGAGGGAGATTTAGCATGCTTTCCTGCTGTTCTCGGATTTGGCGTTTACGCTTCTTGCTCCACAACTCATGACAATCTTGCCATGTTGGAAGCTCAGGAGCTTGGATTCTAAGAAAAATATTAAAATTTATTAGTTTTGGCTATAGTTGCATGATTGGGTGGCAAATTGCCAGAAAAAGGTAGTACCTTCCCGAATTCGCCTTTGCATATATACAGGGTGTTTCACCTGTAACGGCACGGACGATACAAGCTAT
>JAEQML010078641.1:0-12340 GCA_016904865.1 Pissodes strobi | reverse complement strand
CCTGCAAGGTACATGGAGAAGCCGTTACTCCATTTGTGGAGTCTGATTAGGCAGATCAGACTGGATGACGTCCTCTAAGCATGGTTCGGGGTGCTACAATAAACCTGCATAGAATGCAGTGGCAGAGGCGAGTACCAGCGCCAACTCCCTTCAGTTCTATTCTATTCTATGACAAGTTTAGCAGACACAAGATGGTTGGAAAAGATAATTGAATGAATTAAGCGGAAATTAAATGCAAAATATGTTTTGACATAGAGTTCCGGAACAACTATTATGTCTCAATTTTCTGATTAAGGATTTGACACATTATAAACGATTTTTAAAACCTTACGCTGCGACTATATGTCTCTCTTTCCTAGGCCTTTGGCCGACGCTACTGAATCACAAATCGTGATTCCAAGCACTAAAATATTTTCCATCGATTTCGCATTCTCTCAACGACCTCATATTCCATATTTACATTTGCCACCTGCTGCTGAATGCGAAGAGATAATATAATTTGCAATCTGGGAATGGCGGCAGCAATGAACCAATTTAACTTTTCGATGGGGACCAAAGAGTTGTGCGATCGTTGTGATGCTATATTGCAAAACTTTATAACTTTTAACCTCTCCCTATAGACAGACGATAGATCCTATTTCCTCTAGCTGGAATAAAATATACATCGGGTTCAGGCTTCTATAATAATTATTTGATTTCCTTCGGAATTTACGAGGGGTTTTACGGTGATAACTTTTTATATTCCTATGAGGAGCTTAATATATAATATGGAGAAAGCGTCTTACATAATGTGAAGTTCAATAAAATATAGTAAGCCTTTTTTTATTGCGACGCTGTGCATTTGTAATAAAGATTCGTGGGTTGGGCTGCTTTTGGCAAACTACGAGAAGCATTTAAAATTGATATACCCATATGTCGGAAAATAAAAGTGTATGAACAATGCGTGTTACCACTAATAACATACGGAGCAGAAACTCTGACGTTAACAAGAAAGTCTGCAGAAAATCTAAGAGTGGGTCAGAGAGCAATGGAGAGCGCAATGCTTGGAAACACTAAAAGAGACAGAATACCCAATAATACCATCAGACAAAGAACTAAAGTTAAAGACATATTTGAACACATAACTATAATGAAATAGAGATGGGCAGGTCATAAGGCTAGAACATCAAACGACAGGTGGACTAAAAGAATATTAGAATGGCGCCCATGAGAAGACACACGAAACAGAGGTAAACCACCAAAACGATGGAGCGATGACATAAAGAGAATTGCTGGGAATTGGATAATAACGGCTCAGACCTGAGGGACATGGAGGTTACTATAGGAGGCTTACGTCCAGCAGTGGACCATATCGGCTATATGATGAGGATGATGATGATGCGCATAACAATTAGAAATGACTTGCTGCCTTTTATAAATAAGAGTAAACGTTTGGGCTTAATACTCGATTTGTCGTTGCGCTTTAAAAAGTTTGAAAGAGGCATATTGCTCGCGTAAAAGTATGCAGGTGCTCTCTCTCATCGACACTATCTAGGTGAGGACATCAAACAGCTAATGCGCGATGCATTAGTTGTACTGTGTCATTTCAATCATTGTGATAATGTATATGGTCCCTGTTTTGATGTTGTTGATCTGGGCGAAATAAAATACGAAATAACTGTTTGCGTCAAAATAGAATGTCATATGAGCTAAAAGATGCTGGTTGGCTCAATATTACATGCAATTTTGCGACGGGCTTTCTGTGCAATATTTTTTTAAAGAGGAAAATATGTTAAGTGCTCGTGGAGCTATGACGAGTTCCACTGAGATTAGTTAAGGTTCACTTGCCGAATTTGATCAGCTATCTTTAGCTACAACAATCACCCGGCAGGTCGGAGTGCAAAGCCCCGCAGCAAACTGTAAAGTGAGCGCGCAATCTGCCCGCAGCTCAATAATCCGGAGAATAGGTTCGTTAGGCGCCACCGAGTTTGTAACAGACCGAACTGGAAATCCCCAAACTATTAGTGGAACCTGCTGCAAGACGTTCACTCTCCAAGATAAACCTAGCCGGTACCCATTCACTAGCAATACGAAGATAAGTAAATGGGAAAATCCTGCCTGATAGAGCCAAATAAAACACACCACCAATACGGTACTATTTTTCTATTATTCAACGAGAAACATAAATACAGTACAAAAAGGTATCTTTCTATTCTATAGTAGTATATATTTAAGAATATTATAATTTGCAAATTTCTATAATTTGTAACTAATAAATGAAAATAAAATGAGGAAGGTTCATAAAAAAATTATGCGGAGGTGCAGCCAACGGACAATTGAAGGCAGTTCAAAACCCTAATCTAAAGGCATTAAAAATGTGGATAGTAACTTATTATCTAAACAAAGGTAGTCCGAAACTCAAATCAGATATGAATTAAGGGATACCCCAAATAAATAAAAAGGCACCAACTAACAGAGAAAGAGAAGTTTGAGTTTGGACTCCTGCGTGGAATCGTGATCACTTATGCCGCTTAACGGATGTGGGCGCAAATAATTTACAACAAAGATATTCCGGAACTAAATTTACGGTAACAACAAATAGGAAGGTAATTATCACTTAGCTGGTTTGTTGGCAGACCCTGCTAACAACTAACTGCACCGCGTCCACCTACGTAAGCCTCCCACGGACGGCTTCTTCTGGATCCCTATTCCATATAAGACAGTCGAGTGAACGCCACGATCCCAGCCGGGTGAACGAACGACAAGGTGTTCGCCGGGTGGTCGAACTACGAACTTCCGGCAAGTATACGCCGGGTGGGTGGACTACAAAGTTCCAACGGTTCTAACCGGGTGGAAGGACTACAGAATCCCAGCCGGATGGGTGGACCCTAGGAATGGAAACATTCCCTAGTAACGAGTCACAATAATATGTGAATCGATTGCTATTATATACGTTCCGTTCAAAAGAATAATTTATCAGAGTTTCAAATTTCGGATTAAAGAGATGGGGTTTTCCCTTTGTTTAGTAAGAATCAAAAATGAACCAAAAGTTAAAAGAAAATAAAGAATAAATGAGAAAAAGAGCACCACATTGAAGCAATCGAATCACTACAACTATAACTTAATATTAATTATGCAGAAAACTTTAAAAATAATATTACAGCATTTAGAGAGGGAAAAAAAAGAAGTCCAAGAATTTGGACCGAGTTCGGCACAGAAAAATAATTGTACATAATCGTTAAATACAGTAAATGACAGCGATAATACGGAAAAAGAAGATGAATAAATGTAATTAAATAGATTGTACAAAGTCTGGTACAGTGTAACACTTGCATCATATCGATAAACGAGCAACACCGTTTACTTGATGAAGAAAAAGTCATAAAATTGATTCTTATGAAATGTACTGTTTAGTACAATAAAATATTTGTACTAAATTGATAAAAAGGTGTTATCATACAGAAGAGAAAGCTGTAAAATCACTTTTATGAATTGTACTATGTCCAGTACAATATAATATTTGTACTACATTGATAAAAGATGGTATCATACAGAAGAGAAAGCTCTAATATCACTTTTATGAGTTGTACTAAGTCCAGTACAATATAATATTTGTACTACCTTGATAAAAGATATTATCATACGGAAGAGAAAGGTGTAAAATAGATTGCATGATTTGTACCAAGTCTTGTACATTATAATATTTGTACTACATTAATAAAGGATATCATCATACGGAAAAAAAAGCGGTAAAATGGATTTCATGAATTGTACTAAGTCTAGTACAATAAATTTTGTGCTACATTAATAAAAGATGTTCATACCATACTAACAAAAGTGTAAACTACGGTTATCCTACTGTATAAAAGCAATAAAACAAATTTTATGTATTGTACTAAATCTGGTACTAGATAATATTCATACCATATTGATAAAAAAGTACAGTATGGTCCACATAATGAACAAAAAGCACTAAAATATAATTTAATGAAAAATTGTACTAAACAAATTTGACAAATAAATAGTCTGAACGACCTTCCAATATTAATATCAGATAGAAAGCATGTCTCTTCCTTTATTTTAATAATTAAGAAAAAGTTCATAAAGGTAATAACAATGAACGAAAATATGACGTAATCTGCATTCAATAACGCAATCTGATGGCTTTCCTTAGCAACGAAAACTAATAATAAACAAAACTGCATTACCTAACAATTAACAACCGAGTTTCCCGGTTTAGTATTAATAGTTGAAATCAATTACCCACACCAATCACTAGAAGTTAATTGAACGATTCATTATTAAAATTAAAGATAAAAACAACATGAAATTGGTAGTTTTAGCATTAGTTGCAACTTATTGCTGTAGGCAATAGATGACTTTGATAAAGTATCGTGATAATGAATGGTTAAATTCTACACCCGTTTCTAATCCGCTTCAGAAAGGTCAAATAATTTAAATTACTTCATTATCGAAAATCTACATTACATTTCGTCGGAAATAAAATGAAAACGATTAATTGGATCAATCGCGAACCCAGCGAATTAATAAAAATGACTATTCCATCCAAATATAAAAGCCTATCAGCTTTAATTAATCTCTAGTTAGTATGACGTCACGCCGATTAATTAAGCTACTAAATCAAGTCCGATATAAATAAAAAGCAAAATCATACGCAAATGCAATTAATAAAGGCCGCGAGAAGCGCAAAACATCTACATTTGATAAAGAATGCTAATCACCACAGCGATGACTTCCAACACTGGACAAAGCAAACCTCGAAATCATCGCTTAGCGAGTTATTCCCGCATCTACAGCACTAAAACTAACGAAACCAAATCGAGATGGCCGATACGGGAATATCTACGTTGGTTATCGATAAAATCCTACTAGGATGCCTGGGATGAAACCAAATTTAAATAAATCGACAACTCAACGGGAAAGCTTGACTAAAAAGTGCCGTACCTTACGGAGAAACCAAGGTGTCCTCGCGCGCTCGCAAGGTGAAAACAGCGCGCAGGACTCTACATCGCGATGTTTCTCGGCGCACCAATGAAACGAATTCCTTAAAGTCACGCGAGAAAAATATGAAATCGAATTAAATATGGGAATCCGAATATTGAATTGCGCTCGAGGCCAGATTTTTACCGAGTCAGTCTCAAAAATGCCTCAAACCGGCAGGTTACAATTAGTGCTAAAAACGGAATGTCACAATTTGTTTTTACTAGAAAATTTAAATTTGATTTTCTACTTATACAAGAAAATATCATTTTGTACCGATGTTCATCAATTCAATTAATTGTAACATTTGTATTATTAGCGTTAACTAATATTGAACTACATGAAGACATCTATTGAACATTGACTATGATTCAACATCGAGTGCCCTCTTTTTGAACGCCCTTCGTAATACAAACTTTAATGGAAACTTGTAAAGTTCGAAGCTTTTTCAGAAAACATGTCGTCGAAAATGGACTGCTCAAGTTTAAGTTGGGGTGTGGTGTGTTAACTGGGTAAACTAGTTCAGAATATTTAATATTTATGAGATAACTACGACATATTCGATTTGATTTTGAATCGCTGACGTCCTTCCTCATCCAGAGCCAAATTCTGCTATTTTAGCATGTGTAATGTATCATTCCAGGCTATTTTTTACTAAATTTTATTGATTGATATGTTTGATATTACAACAATGTATGTCATTCGTCATCGAATACGTTGATAATCTTCAAAATGTTTTGTGGGTTGGTTCGGTCATTAGTAAAGTTGATATTTGTTTGACCAGCCAGTAGGTACGTATGCATACTTAGGAGAATTGGTTTCAGATGCACTTTTCGGTATGTTGAGTTAGTTTGGGTTAGCACGGTTTGCTCAAACCGCTCAACGATGAGAGGTAGCCGTAGTTGCAAAAGCGGCTCGAAAGTTTTTTTTACATAATTTATATCATGTTTTATATGTGAATTAGTTTGCTGCATTTTAAATATTATATTTTAAACCTTAGCATAGAATAAAAGACACAAGTCAGAGAGGATAAATTAAGCCAAAATTAAAAAAAATCTTTTAAATGAAAGAAGTAAAATGCGAGACTTGCAAACTCTACTGCTTTAAAGCAGATTAACTGGGATATTTTTAAATCCATTAGAAGGGATATTAGAAAATTTTACAACGATCATATATCATAAGTAGTAGAAGACAATAGAGGTTTAAAAGTGCTGCGGAGAACACTGTTTGAAGATAAACTATAAGTTGACTGATAGGAATGGAAATAAAACACTAAGATAAATAGAGAGGACATCCTTAAAATTGCCGCACAGAGCTCTATACAAAATATATCAAACTATCTGATAGAATCCAGACATCAAAAGTCTAGATGTAACAATCGTCAAAATATCGGTATCTCGCTCTGAGATGAAAAATAATAAATCACCAGGGTTATTTAATCGATGTTACGCATTATACAAACTCATTAAGGCATGTTTGATCAAGGGTACGAGCCCTTCGCAGTGGTACAACACTGCTATTGTCATTATGCACACAAGGGGTGATATTGCCGATTTATTTGATGAACTACCGGTCAGTTTGCCTTCTGTCCCATATATTTAAGCTCATAGCAGAGACAGTTACAATGTTACAAAACAAACTGGACGGCTAACAGTTACGCGAATAGGCCAGATTTCGCCCGGGTTAGGGAATAATGGAGCATTTACAAATCATTACATTCCGAGTTAAAACCCTAATTGAGAAGTCCGTGGGATATAACAAGTCACTCATTGTAATTCTTGCAGATTGCGAAAAGGCGTTTAATTGCATGCTGCAGGTTCTTTTTGACTATCGAATTGACCGAGTATACTACAATTATTAAACACTTGTATGAAATAACATCAGCATATGTTAGGCTTCATGAAGGTACGAATAAACAATGGAGTCCGACAGGAAATACCATATCATCTAAGCATTCTAAGTCGTTGGTAACCTGGAGTATATATCATTGTGTAAGTGAATAGACTGAAATAACATGAGTCCAAATATAAATGGAGAAGATCTAAGCCATTTAGGATTTGCCGATGATATTACCCTAATATCAGACAGAATAGATGAAGCTGTGGCAATATTGGAAAAACTTCAACGTATATCAGAATTGTTTGTACTAACTTGTAGTGGATGGCAGAAGTTCTTTGGGTGACAAGCTTGTTGAACAAGTAACATTATACAAGTAATTAAGGTGTGAGTATAGGCCGAGATAACCAAAAAAACCAGATTCACAGAAGAATTGCTAACCGATCCTGATATGTTGTATTTTTTAAAAAGTAATGTGTTTGTAGGAGTCGGTAATTACAAGTAGAAAATCTTTGGCTAATAATAAATTTATTTCAAGTTATGATCCATCAGAACCAAGTAAATATATTATGTATTTTGATGCAAGCAACCTTTATGATTATGCAAGGTCGCAATATCTTCCAACAAATAATTTCATCTGGTTAAATATAATAATGAAATGAAAATTTAAGTATAATGAAATTTTCTGACACATCAGAAATTGAGAAGCATAATGAATTTCCTTTCTGTCCTGAAAATTGTAAATCTCCTAATTCAAAATGTTCTTACTATTGTGGTGTTGAAATTTTTGAGTGGACTATTGATGATTGCCGTATTGAAGAGCATCATAGACACCATAATAAATGTGACTTAGCTGAATATTTATGGCTTTACAAAGCCATAATGAAGAAATGTGAATAATAAGAAGTAATCATGACTAGTAATTAAAATACAAATACCTGATACCTCCAAAGACTTGCTAATATTTGATAATGGACAATTTAAATCACAAACAAGAAAAATATTTTTATATTTTAATATTTTAGAATTTAATAAACATTGCAACCTTTTCGACGCAGGAAAAATTAATGTAAATTGATGTGATGGCATAATTTGGAGTTAATCTATTTTATTTCCATTCATATTTTCTGATTTTTATTTAATCACGATCACGAACGGGATAGCTTTTTTATGCGGATTAAATCAGCGCTTTTTGACCACCTACGCCAAGGTGAACACATTGTGTTTTTACACTGGAAGATTCCGTTATTCAGGAGTTTAGAAAAATAGCTTTTAAATAAATTATGAATTAACTTGAATTTTTTTCAGCCTCATTTATTAATGTTTAATATTTATCTTGTGTTCTGTATGTATCTAGTAATATTTTCTAAACTAAAAATGAAGTTTGAACACGTTCAATCGATTTATCAATACGAAATAAAATATCAAACTTGTTAGAAGATTCAATTTATATCTGACCTGCTAAGTGCTTCAATAAATTGAAATTGAAGTGGCTTTATAATCAAGCAACTGAACAATAAAGATACACATTAAAACGGCTCCCGACAAAATGCACAAACAAACTAATAAGAAATATTTTGTTTCCACCTTCATTGTATGAAAACGAAAGACATCAATAACACAGTGCAAACAAAGAAAATTGCACCATGAATTTAGGAAAATAAATGAGGCCGGTTTTATGAAGCCCCTTCAAGTGCTGAAAAGTTTTCATTTCGAAACTTGTCTCGTACATGACCAACCAAGAATTGGTGGATGAGTAATAACACGAAAACTTCAAATAATTTGTTGTATATACAGGGTGTTAATCTGACAATATTACAAATTTCTAGGGTAGATAGTACACATGAAGTAAGAAAAAAAAGTTGATATGAACATGCATCCGAAAACGTTTCCTCAGGGAGCTATGGCCCTTTGAAGATGGCCGTCAGAAACTGGATTTTGTTTTATAGCTCCGTAACTACTTCAGCTACCACAACCAATTTTGGGATATATATTACTGTTAGTAAGTTCAATTATTTGAGCCTATTGGGCAATTTTAACTTTAAACATGGTCGTACGAACCACGGCAGTAGGCTTGGGTAAATTTGACCCCATTCCTCTAAAGGTTCAATTTCTTGTCGTTCTGACATCATATTATGATTTTCCTATACCTTTTACATAAAAAAGGTACTCTCGGTAAAATTCGCCAAATGTCACCGTTTCATTGGCTAAAAAAATGGGTTAAGTCATGAAAGATTACCCTTTCGCTGAATATGCCGACATGATTTGGGGTATGGGGAAGCTCGATGTAATGGTAGAGCCGCATCTCGACTATATGAAGAGCGGTTTCCTGAAAGACGAATCCCAGCTCACACACTGTTTGAAAGGGTCAATCAACGGCTGAGGGAAACCGGCATCGGCACCGTAAATGTAAAATGGTTGGATAATGGCGTGCAAATGACCTTGCAAACCCCGGATTTGGAAGAAGAGGTGCTTAGGCGATTTGAAAATAGTCCTTCTGTAAGTGCCCGAGCAGTTGTACCGGTCATGAATGTAAATCATGTCAATGTATGGGAGGTTGTTCATGAACAGCTTCTTCGCCCCTACCATCTTCAAAAGGTGCAAGCATTGGGACCAAATGATTTCATACTCCCTCGTAGAGTTTTGCCAGTGGTTTCTTGACCGGTGTAATATGTAAGTTTTACTGTTTACTGTATTTACAAGAGAAAACATTTTCAATTCGCGAAATGGCCATGTTTGGGCTGAGGAAAACCCTCATGGTGTTTTCATAAGGGGGTATCAATATAGGTTCTCGGTTAATATGTGGCTCACATTGTTAGAGAACGATTAATGGGAATGATCATGTTCCCTTCTCGTTTAACCGCCGGTACTATTTATTTAGATTTTTTAAGAGATGTGTTGCCATAATTATTAGAAGATCTGCCCCCAAAAATACGACAGAACTTATAATTCCAGCATGATGGAGCGCCAGCTCATTTTCCATTTCTTGTCCGCGAGTACCTAAATGCAAATTTTATAAGACGTTAGATTGGCCGCGGAGGTCCTTTCATCTGACCAGCGCGCTCTCCGGATCTAACACCTGTAGATTTTTTCCTTTGGGGGCATATGAAAAGTCTCGTTTATGAAACACCAGTCGAGTCAGAAGAAGATTTGGTGGCTAGAATTTCCGTTACTTCGGAATTCGGTACTATTATTTTAAGATCCTTTTCGTAGTATAATTTTATTATTATAAAATGGTAGTACGTACCATATTAAACGTGATTCATGTTTGGTTTTTTTTTATGCTGGCTTAATTCCTTCATGAAATTGTTGGTTTATTTTAAGAATGTCATAAGATAATTTGTTACCAAATTAATAAATTGCTGCCTAAATTTTTTTAGAACAAAAAATGCTGATGTCTACGCCATTGATTCCAAAATTTACCATGATTTAAATGATCCCTAGGACTTTAATACCTGTACGGAACCTCATTGTTCTTTTCGCCTAATTTCGTTAAAACTTCAATAATAACTAATTGCCGTCTCTTAACTTGTTTTTAGCCAATTTCAAGTGACATTTAGCCACTTTTACCGAGAGTACTCCTTTATGTAAAAGGCATAGCAAAATCATAATCTGATATCAGATCGCCAAGAAATTGAAGCCTTAAGGGAAATTGGGTCAACATTGCCCAAGTATCCCGTCGTTCGCACGCCCCTGGTTAAAGTTAGCATTGCCCAATAGGCTCAAATAATTGAGCTTAGTAACAATGATGTATGTTCAAAAAATGGCTGTAGTAGCTGAAGTAGTTATGGAGCTATGAAACAAAATTATGAAGGCCATCCTCAAAGAGCTCTAGCTCCCTGAGGAAGGGTTTTCGGACCCATGCTCATATCAACTTTTGTTTCTTATTTCATGTGTACTATCTATCCTAGAAGTTTGCAACATGGTCACATTAACAGTCTGTATATTTTCGATTGGTCTCCCTTTTCTTAAGTGAGTATCATATGCATAAAGTTAGCCACGCCATTTTGGATTTTCGCAATATTTTTTATAGTGCTGCTGACTTGTGCTAAGTTTATGCTGCGTCGTGCTGCAATTTAGTTCAAAAACGTTGAAAATTCCCGCAAATAACAAATTAGTCTTACCATATTTTTAAATTATTTGTTATTGTTGTACTGAGTTGTGCTCAGTTTGTGCTACTTGTGCCGATGCAGCTTTTCTTTTATTTTTGTTTATTTACAAAAAAAATGTAAAATTAAAAATATATATAGGTATTCGATTTCATTAAAAACTATGACAATGCATCGGGCGCCATTTGTGTTGAGTTATGCCCTGAGTTGTTATTGTAATTGCTAAAATGTCAATTTTTCAGAAGACACCCTGTTGCCAAATTTATCCTTAAGGTGTTTGCAGTTTCGTTCATCTTCTAAGAAGGTAGTTCTTTGGTAAAAAATAATGTGCAGTTCCTTTTATTCAGGTTAATGAATGCAAATGCGCACTGATTTACGAATGGAATCCATTATTTGTCAAATATTTCACTTTATGCATTGCTCTCTTTTTCTATTTTGAAAAAATAAATATGGCGGGGCTATTTTTTTCGTAAAGACGAGTTGCTATACCTCCGAGAATTTTCGAAATTTTTGAAAATAAATTACGTTTCAAACATAGCACTACAAGATTAAAAAAAAATCCAAAAAGACGAGGCTAACTTTATGGACATTACAGTATCGTCATCTGTGAAACTGTTACAGCTACGAAATCGATTTTTTTTAATGGCCTTTAATGATACTTTAACAGTATTGCCAAAGGGTTGTTAAATTCTAAGATATTGGAAAATATGTAAAATTAGTCCAAAATTAATTTCTTATATGTCACTGATTCATAGGAATATTTTCTCTTGCATGCTTTAAATCAGTATCATGGTTTCCTCATGACAACGGCATGTTACTTTGCTATAGTGCTGGACGTTTCGTTACGAAATATTTATCATTAACAGTAACTGTTATATTATCAGTCGTTTTTGGCATTTAAAGGTTCAGATTTTTTAGCAATTTTAGACGAGAGATTGGTATCTAGTCACATGTGTACTTACACTGGTAAAATTAACCAGTAATACATAGTATCATTTAAAAAGGGAGACATCTCACTACATCTTCCATCATTAATCAGAACTGACTAGACGTTAAGGTGGTATAGAGAGAACTATCTTTATCAAATTTCGGCAGGTTGAAAGCTACTTTACTTAAGAAAGTCCAGGACTGAAAAAGTGAGAGATTATCAGTTTGCAATCTGCAATCTTTATTACGGTTGAATTCCATTGTAGTTTGATGTAACTATAAATATACGTTTTTTTCTTTCATTCAGTATTATCCAATGTTAAAAATATAAAAATAAATGTACCCTATCAATCTTCAATATATATCTTTAGCTTCCACGGCACGTCGACACTCAGCACTACAATAATCAATATTATTTTCATCAGCAAAAAGGTGTTATCACTCATCTAACATTCATGACACCAGTTTGCCGCTTTACATTGCTACAT